>NW_004624841.1:5987806-6001888 GCF_000247695.1 Heterocephalus glaber | reverse complement strand
ATGATGAATGTCATTATATTGTATACCTAAAATGTACCAATGATTAGAATGAATGATTGATATTGTGAAATAGGAAGAAAAGGTCCAAAGGGGTAGGGGAAGTGAAAGGGGCTGGGGAAAGGAAAAAAGGGAAAGGAAAATTATGAGAAACGGAAAAAATGGAAACAAAGTCTTTGTAAATAGGGAACGGTTGAGGGGGTGACGGGAGGGCTAGGAATGGGGAAAAAATTAGAACCAAGATGCATCATGTAAAGGTACAAGTTCCCAATGAGAAATGTAAATGTTTTGTATACCTAAAATGTACCAATAAAAGAATTAAAAAAAAAATCCACTTCGTGTTCAAGAGCTCTTTAAAAAATAAAATTCATTAAGATATTCACATAAAAGATTAAAATACATTAGAAACATTGTATTTTCTTTACATAAATAAGCATTAAGGTATTTTCTACAAAATACATCAAGTCAAACACCTCCTAAAATAGACACTGAACATAATATAGATAAATTCATAATGTGTTCATGTATGGAAGACAGAAGACTTAATATTTGTAAAGTCGATTCTTCAAAAAATGATCAGTATTCAAAATAAATCTACTCAGACACATATGTGTTTTTTAAAGGAAATTGATAGACTGGATCCATGATTCATCAGTATAGTACAAAAGCAAGGAGACTAATAATAATTTAGCCAAAGAATCAAAGAAGGCATCTTATACTATTGATTATTAATATATATTTATTCTTTCCCTTTTTGAAATAATGGAATAACTTGGATTTGAAAGAATCAAGTAAAAAGCAAAAAGAGAAAAATAAAATGCAAAATAGAATCTTTTAAAAGCATTAGAGCCACTGAGGAACTGCAACATTTTAAGAGAGCTCTACAGCAAGGAGAGAAGATATTCTTTAACCCTCTTTTCTTAGGGAAATTTGTCATTTTTGGTGTGTCAAAGAAAGGTACAAATCAAGCAGATGGCTTTAGGTAGGATGTAAAAAACCCAGCAGATTATGTGAAAGTCATTCATCATTAGAGATATAAAATTTTGAGTTTGGGACTGCCAATGCAATAATGACTTAATGTTCAAGTTCTCAGAAAGACTTGAGGATCAAAGAAATGAGTACAACACTCTAGTAGTTTTAGTTTGAAATACTTATTAAATTTTTCCGCTGTGAAAGACAAAAGAGTAAGAAGTCAGATTGAAAATCACAATTTCCAGCAGTCTCCTAATGCTGAAAAAACCAAAAATTGGAGTTCAGAAACTACAAGAAAGTGGAGTCATAATAAATTGCACAGTTTCTCAATGTTATTCCTGCAAATTTTCATCTACATGTAAGTACAAAGCACCTATAGGCACAAACTAAAAATATCAGCAATTAAAATAGATGAAAAGCCTTTAACAACTAGAGTAGACTTTCTGGTAGTTTGTCAATTCTGAGACCCTCAAACTGGAGGTGAGAATTTCCAGGAAACAGAGATCGTGGTACATTTTACAAGGTTCAAAATCTTGGAGGTTATTCTCCTAGAAGCAGAGTGAGAAGGAATTTATAAAACTAAAGCACAATGATTTTGATTAAGGTGATGCTGCACCCTGCCTTGGCATACCACAGAAATGAACTTCTCTAACCCTTACAGTTTTTTTTTTACACAAATATCTGGGATTTAGTGAAAAATTAATGGGCATGTCAGGGGGAAAAAAGAGTACCAAGAGAAAGAAAAACAAGAAATAGAAAAAAAAGATCGATGTATGATTCACTTATCAGAGTTATTACGGTAGGCAAAAAAATGGTTTTAAAATGTTCCAAAAAATTTTGACAATATTCAGAATTTCACTAGAGAATTAAAATTCATATATTTAAAAGCTTGGAAATTGTACATTCGATTTAAGCAGTAATGGAAATTAAAACGTTAATGAGTGCGATTGTCTTTAGTGTAAAGGCAACATGAAAAGAATATTCTCCACAGAAAATAAGCTATTAACTAAAACAAAGATATCAAAAGCAAACTTTTGAAGAAAATATCCAAAAGTAGTGGACAACTTGAAAAGCGTTTACTCATAGAAAACTGCTAGAGCATTAGATAAAAGTGATGTTTATTACCTTCTACCCTGAGGACATTTTTTAGAAGGGAAGGCAGAGTTAGAAAGCCAGAGTTAATGTACCCTCCACATATCCTCATGGACTGTTAAACTATGTCAGGGAGCCTAGCAAAAATGAGAAGCCTAGGGAGACATATAATTTTGCTGTGACTTATATTGTGTTCTCAAGTTACACAGAGCAGAAGGCTTCAGTGTTTAAGTGTAATTCCTGGAAATCATGGACTGACTGTTAAAATACCCAAGTTCTCAAGTAACTTCCCAGAGCATGCTAAAGTATGCATGCATTTGTATATATAAATGTCACAACAATACAAATTTCAAAACAAAACAAACAGTCAAAAATCTATGTTGAGAGATCAATTGTACCTTACAGCGGAGTAGAATTTCAAAATATGAACCCAACCAAGTTAATTACCTATTAAAACAACAATAACAAAAAACAATCCTCAGAAGACCAAAATAGAATGTAGCCACTAAAGCAAATTATTTTAAATGCACATATTTTGAATCACAAATGCTAGAATATCAAAACCAGAGAGAAAATTAGAACTGTGAGTCAATGTTTATATCCAGTGAAATATGCTTCAGTAATGAAAACAAATTTAGATAATTTTAGATAAAAACTATGAACTTTGTGAACTATAAAAATTGCTAAAGAAAGTCCATTAGGCTGAAAAGAAATGATACAAAATGCTGATATAAATCCACAGAGAGAATAATAGACATTAGAAGTGGCAAATAGATAGGTCAAAAAAGAAAATAAAAGAGTGGAGCAAAAAATATTTAACATGAAAGGTAACAGTAAAAGAGGAACTAAGAACAAACAAAAAAGAGAGATGCAAAGTGTATAGCAAAATAGTAGACTTAATATTTAATCAGATGAGAAATTACATTGCATGTGAATAGGTAAAGAATATTAAAAGCAGAGATTGTTAATCATATAAAAACGAAGATTCAATTACTTGCTAAGAGAGATGCACTCTAAGGAAAAAAACAAAAAGTTTTAAGTGAAGAGATAAAACAATAAATGCAAGCTATTAACATAAGACAGGTGAAGTTGCTACAGTTTTGTTAGCAAAACATATTATAAATGATATAAGTGATGAGAACAATTGTGAACAAATAGGGATAATTTAAAATTATAAAAAAGTGCAATGGGAAGATATAACAGCTATGAAATCAGAGTTACAGAATCTTAACTATAGAAGTGAGAGAAGAGATATTTAAGTCAAAACTGGTTAGTTTCCAATACTTCTTTTTAGGTAATTGATGGAACACTTAAACAAAATAGATAAAATAGGGAAGATTTGAACATTATTCAGCTTGATCAAATTTATATGTATGAACGCACCACTGAGGAACAGCAGACTACAAATTCTTTTCAAGTACACTCAAAACATTCACCTAGCTAGATAATACACTTGGAGATAATAAGTATTCATCAATTTAAAAAATACAGAGTATGTCCTTCAGCCTCAACAGGATTAAATTGGAAATCTATAACAGAAGAAAATGTGAATAATTCCTAAATATGTGGAAATTGAACATGGCACTGCTAAATAATTCATGACTCACACTTGAAATCACAAATAAAATTAGAAAATATGTTCGATTAAATGACACTGAAACTACAATATATGAAAATATATGTGATATAACTGAAACAGTGCTTGGGGAGTAATTTATCACATTAAATGATTGGATTAGGAAAAGCAGAAACTCTTGAATCAATGCTCTATGCTTCAATCTAATGAACTGAAATAATAAGCAAATTAAACCCAAAGCCCATAGAACACAGAAAGGATCAAAGTGGATGTCACTGATGGAGAATAGAGGTCAGCCTATTTTTACTGTAAAGGCTCAGAGGTACATAATTTTGAACTTTGTAGACCATGTGGCCTCTGTACCACTCAACTCTATGGTCGTGATGTGAAAACAACCATAGGCAATATGTAAACCAAGAAGCATTTTGTCCTGATACAGCTTAAAAATAGGCACTAAGACAAATTGGTCCCATGATTTGAAGTGTAATGACCCTGACATAGAATGTAGAAAAATAACAGGGAACATCAGTAAACTAAAGAGCTGGCTTTTTCCAAAGAACAAAAATATTGATAGAATTTTGGCCAGATTGATCACTAATAACTAATCACTAAGAACAAATCCAGGACTGGGAGAGATTATTTTGTCAACAGACAAAATAGACTTAAAATACAAATTTCCGACATTAACATCAGAACATGTCAGGAAGTAGGAAGATACATCTTTTTCTAATGGGAAGAGGATCAAAAAACTGGAGGGAGGAGGACAGAAGGGGAGAAAAAGAGAATGAGAAAAATGTTGAGATGTCTTATGCCCATGTATGATCTCCCCACAAGAAATGTAATCACTATGTGCCACAAACATGTACTAATTTAAAAAAACAGAAAAAATGAAGTAACAGAACATCTCAACAAATCTAAATAAAGGTGAATTAGTAAGGAAAGTGAATTAGTAATTTCCCACAAGAAAGGTACAAGCCTAAGTGAGTTTGGAAGTGAATACTATTAAACATTTAAGGAAAATGATATTTATCTTTAAAACTTTTTCGATAAATTAGACAGAAAGAAAATTCCTAAATTTATGTTCTGAGGCCCACATTATGCTGCTACTAAAGCCAAAGTCACTAAAAGAAACAAAGTAACAAACACCCGGCCCATTACACACCAGTACTATTTCTCATACAGATAACTCCCTTATCAAAATATCAACAAACTGAACTCAACAATGCACCAAAATAAAATGCACCATAACAAAACAGCACTTATCATTGAAATGCAAAATTATATTAATACCTTAAAAATCACTTAATATTTAATCTGATTAATAATGGAGTAAAATCACTTGATTATCTCAATAGATCTTGAAAAGCCTTTGAAAAAACTCAAATATATGACAGAATATTCCAATGAAACAGCAACAGGATAGCCCTCAATCCAATATGGGCACTTAGAAAGATCTGCAATGACTATTACCCTTAGTGGTGAAAATGCTGAGTATTTTAACCTAATTTTTAAAAAACAGGTAAGACTGTCTGCTCTTAATGCCACTTCTTGAAAATTGTAAGGCTTTTCTGGTAACTCTGCTCCTACACCTGGAAATTGGTGTTACATCGGAGTAATCAACTTTGTGCCTGGCCAGGGTAAAGATAAGTGACTGAAGAATACTTACAAAGAGCATTTTCCTTGTAGCAGCCAAGTAAATCAAGTTCTGATTTTCATATATACATATACACACACACATATAGTTAATTCTAAATAAATTTCTACACAGATGTATACTCTTTTGTTACATGCAGTGAAACTGACACATAAAAGTTACATAATTTGCTTGACCCCATGACACTTATGAAAGATGAAGGTATGTTTCAAACACAGGCCTGTAGAACTCCATTCCTGTTCTCCAGAAAGAAATTTTACAATTCTGAAAATCTGGAACATTTTAATTGTTTTCATTCTATAAGTATTCTTTATTAGTATTCACTAAAATTGCTTTCCTTCTCATAGCATGCAACTGTTCAACTTTTTTAAAAATCTTATTTAATAAATGATCAGCTTCTTTGAAACAGTTTCAATCACCTCATAACAAATATGGTTAATTGATATAGGAAATATATTATTTTAGTTTCCTAAGTAAGAAACATATATATTTTAGCACTGTACTATAAATTTGAAAGAATAGCTCCTTAGTAGTCACTGCTACTAAATTTATCTTATGTATTCCCACATTCCCTATTTCTGGGTACTACTCATGGATCCTTTGTTTTGTTTCTGCCTGAAATTTATTCTTCTCAAGGGAATGTCCTAGAACTCTGCAGTTAACATGCTTCTCAGTGGATATGAGCTTACTACAGTTCTATCTCCCTAAGAGAACAAATAAAAATAGGTTTATAGCTTTTCAGATTATAGAGAAATTTAATATTTTATGGATCACACTTTATGATTCTATCCCATAAATATCACAGAAACTTTTTGCCCTATATTGCTCAGCAGAGAAAAGTACATTTTATTATTCCTACCTATATACCAAATTGCTGATTTCTATTAATGAAGCAAATCCTCTCCAAACCAACTTATTTTCAGAATCAAATTTGTGAAAAAAACCAGAACAGTGATTGATCTACAGCCTCATTTTTCAGAAGGGCAAACTGTGATCATTGGGTTAAGGTGACTAATGGACACACCTCATCTGACTTGTGTACTTTTGTATATTTAGCTAAAAGCTGAATAGGGTTTCTTTTAGCATTTCATTTTAATCTACTTGTAATGGGTGATTTTTTTTTTGTATTATGCAAGAAGAGATGCAATTCCTTTTGTCTTTAACAATGTATTCCTAATAATTACCACTATCAAAAAACCAACTCTCCTCACACTTATCCCAGTCCTACTCCTAATGACCTGCAGTGTGACCTCTGCTTGCTATGATAGATAAGTATTTCTAGGACTCTTCTTCTGTTCCATCATTTTTCTTGGTGTTTAGCATCCTTCGCAACATGATGTAATAATTTCGTTGCTACCATTTGACTCACCCAAAATGAGTTTTTGCAAGAGCAGCTTGGCTATGCTTGGGACTTTACACTTGCAAATCAAGCTCAGATCAAGTTTCACCAAAAACAAACAAACAAACACAACAAAAATACACCTTGGGATTTTTAGTGGGACTGTCTCACATCTCTATGTAATATGTCTATAGATAATGTATAAGTAGACCCACATTAGAAGGACAAATAAGATTAGTAATGATTAGTAGTAAAAAAGATGCACCACTGCATTTTCTGCAGATATGAAGAAGATACTATTATAAAGATACTACTAACAATTTTATGCCAATAATGTGAAAATTTACATTTGTAAAACTGTATATATGATCAATGCTAACTCAGCAGGAAATAGAAAATTAAATAGTTCTGCTATCATTATAAATAGGGAGAAAAGAATGTAGTATATTTGCTCAATAAAAACTCAGGCCTCAATTGGCTTCACAAGTAAATTTTATCAAATTTTTAAAGTGTAACTATTTGCAATATTAAACAAATTCTTCTTGAAAGTAGAACAAGAAAAAGCATTCTAAAAACAACTTATAAAGTTATTGTAACCTGTCAGAAAAACTTAAAAATATACAAATATATATAAAATGTATAATTTATATTTTCACTTGTACTTACAGATATCCATATTCCCAAATAAAATATTAGCAGAACACCTCCAAAAACTATGTAAAAACTATAATAAATTATAAAATAAGTTTATGGCTGGAACAAGAGGCTTAGTATTAGAAATCAATTAACATCATTCAATGCAGTAATTATAGAGAGAATAAATATATTAATGTATCTCAATGTATATTTACAAAGCACTCTCAAGTTTCAAGACCATTTTAAAACAATTTAGCATAATCAGACATCAAAGAAGCCTTTTAAGATGAGTGCACTACTATAAAATAGAGAGCAAATTTCAAATTTAATATTGAATCAATGAAAATTATTAGAACTGTAGATAACCTACAAATCAATGGAAAAGAGACAAGTCAATACAGATATTGTAGCAGGCTCCTTGTGATAGGAAATTGAAACTAATATATATGAAAGAGTGATCAGTCTCATTAACAATCAGATATCTGAAGATTACAATCACAATAATTTTATAGGTACTGCATGGGCAAAAATTAAAAATTCTGACAATATCAAGTGATAAGTGTGCAGAGAGATGGAGAGTCTCACATACTGCTATGAAAATATAAATGTATAACTGTCAATTAGGCATTATTGCATGATTTAGAAGCTACCCACATTGTGTGGCCCAGCACTGTTTGTATCAGATACTGTAAAGAAATGTGTACATATTTTCCTCAGGAAGTATATACAAGAAGACATAATTCCTCTCATTAAAACAAAACTAGAAGGTGTACAAATGTCTAAAACATTAAAATGTGTAAATAAATTGCTGCATGTAGAATACTGTTATAAAACAATTGAAAGACAGATAACACAAGTATGAATCTATCAAGTTCACGGTTGAGCCAAAAAAGCAAGTCATAAAGAACAATCTCTAAAAAATTCATATAATGTTCAAACCAAGCAAAACTAACTGCATTGTTTAGGAATGGCTACCTAGCCCATACAAGTGTGATGAATAGAAAATACTGTCATAAGACAGGACTTGAGTAACTATCAAGGACCAAAAATAATAGGGATATGCAGTCTAGTAAATTTAATCACCATGTCAGAAATCAAGAATCTGAAGTCTGGTTTAGTGGCACACACCTGTAATCCCAGTACTCTGGAAGGTTGAGGCAGAAGTATCACATATTCCAGCCCAGCTTTGGCAATTTAGGTGTCTCAAAATACAAATTTTAAAAGGCAATCCAAAGGTCTTTTGTTCAATCTTCAGCACCCCCCAAACAAACAAGCAAACAAACAGTGAAGAATCTCAAGATGTTTAAACCAAAGTGAAGTTTAAAGTGGAATTAAAATCTATTGTTTTGCTGATTATTTCTGAAACACAAGCCAAATCATGCACACAAAGACTTGAAATTCCTAGCAGCAGAATAACATTTTCATTAAATGAGAGCCACTGTAGAGAAGAGCTGTCAGCAGACCCCTGGCAGTGAACACCTTCTTCACTCAGGTGGGAGTAAGAGGTCCCTTTCCTGCCTGACTCTAAGTGAATTGAAGAATATCCCTATTATGAATAAAGTGCTGTGGGGTGTGTGTGTGTGTGTGTGTGTGTGTGTGTGTGTGTGTGTGTGTGTGTGATGGGGTTAGGCATCCTGTGTATATTGTCTTCTTCCGAAAGAGTATTGTTGTGGAAAAGAGATATTATTATTCACATACAAGGAAAAGAAAACAATTGCCAGGGAGCTAATGCACTTATTCATGAACTTCATTTTAAATGTAAAGAGAAAGGTAAAGATTAGGAGGTACTTGTAGAAAATCAACAGATATACAAACTGACCTCAAAAGAGAAAGAAGGACTCAAAAAGGGGAAATTTATAAAATTAAAAATTTGGTTACCAAAACAATAACAAGAAGGCCGGGAAATAAAGTTAGACATTTGAAAGAATACCGAGTAAAGGAACAACAACAACAACAAAGCAGAGGAGAGAATAGTCCAGAGAAATGTAAGAACAATTCTTATGTCTCTTTACATAGGAATCTGTAAATTTAAGTGCTACAAATTCAAGAAGGAGTTGCAGGTGATGTAGCAAAAGAGACAATTTCAACATTCTGTTTTTGTATGTTCACCATGTACTGTGCAGCATTCTTAAATTTCTTTTAATAGTTCAATTAGTTTATAAGTTTACCATTTAAACATTTTTTTCATATAATTAATTATATCATCTGCAAATATTTCAATATCAGTAATTGAAAGTTTTCTCTTTTTTCCTTACTTTGATCTACTTGCTGGACCTTCCAGTGTAATTTTAGATAGTAATTGTAGCTGTGCTTTCCTCTCAATATAAACACTAATTGTTGTTTATAAATAGCTGTTTTTCTACTTTCTATAGAATTTTTCCATAACTAATTTTTTAAAAAGATTTATTTTGCAAGGATTTATAAATCAGTAAGAAGTGTTGAATTTTAGCAGACTTCTTTCCAGTATTTATAGTGCTGACCATAAGCATTTTCTTCCTTTAACATTTTGATATGATGCATTATATGACTATGTTTCCTTTCACTGAAGTGCATTTAAATTCCTTTAATAGAAGTTTCTTTACTTGTAGTATTTAATTTTATGAAGCAATCAATATTGGGGACCAGGGTTGGAAGATGTATCTTATCCCTTTTTGAGACACCAGCTGTGGAGGAACAGAGTCCAGTTCCACACTGGCCAGGTCTGGGGAGGGATGACATTAGAACACTGAAGAGCTTCTTGCTTTCCAAGTTGAGAACCTCAGTGTTTTAGACACTCCTATAAAGTGAGTTTCTGGTAGTGTCTCAGCTGTGGTGTTTGCTCATGGCTGGATAATCAGAGATGACACTGCTGCCTGCAACCACTTGTCAAGATGCCAGAGTCTCCAAGCTGTCAGCATCTCACCTGTGTGGATGACAAGGAAGATACAGGTATAAGTGGATGAGTGACTTCTTCAGGGCTGTCTAAAGTGCAGGTGCCATATCAATCTGTGCCCTAGTCTCCTGAAACAGGTGATGAAAAGACTGAAGAGACCTTTGTCATTCATTGTATTGCTTTTGCTGTGGCTCTCTCTGGAAACCGAGGTCCTAATAGTAGTTATCCCAAATGGTACCCCTCAACAAAACCTAGATCCTCGTATTTAAAATTGCAGCCTCACAGAAGAGCAGTGTCTGAAGTTTTTAGATCACATTGTCCAGTTGAAAAAACTTTCTTTCATTTTCCTTAGGAACTTAATTTTCTCAGTAGAGAAAGGTTTTGATTTAATTACTTTATTCAAAATTAAAAATGAACAGTGTGATGTCTGAAGTAAACTTGGTGAAGATTGCATCTGTCCTTTGCCCTTGGCAAGTACAGAATAGAAGGGAATTCATGTAAATTCTTACCAGTCTGTTGAGTCAAGTCTGTATGCTTAGCGCAATGTATTTGAACAGGCATAGTCATGTGTGTCTGTGTGGGCCTCTATGATTGAGGACTTTCCTTCTACACACTTTATTTGAAAATGTTTTTATTTGTGACTTTAGTCAGCACAGAGCTCAGTGGTTCAGTAACTGTCATCCCACAGCTTCTGTCCATCATTTTAACATCTTCATTGGCTACCCATCATTTTAATGAAGCAAGATGGATTCCTAACAGAGGCTTAAATATACAGAAAAATGCTAGCTAGGTTTCAGTGAGGAGAAAAAATAAAAGTGGTCCTGCTGGGTGTCCTGCAGATATTTTTTACCTTCACTTTTGGTTTACCTTTTAATGGCACTTTCAGTTGTAATCACTCTAAGTACATACAAGGGTTAATCTAGTCTAACTCATTAAAACAAAGAATGCTGGAAACGATGTCTCCGATTCATTATTTTTGTAATTGTACTTATGTTTGGTATTTAAATCACTATTGTGCACAGCAGGGTGTAGTAGAAGAAGTGTAGCGAATCAGGGTTTGCACAGAATGTTCACATTTACAGAAACACTCACATTTAGAGATAATGAATTAAACCCTAAGTTTTTGTCCCAATTTTTTAAAAATAAAGAGAGCAATGGAATAACTGAGTATACTTGAAGGTTTTTCAAGTGTAAACAGGTGAATAAACAAGAGGCTTGTGCAATGAGTCAAGCAACTGCACTACTGTGCACAGCTGAGGAATCCTTGGCTAAAACCAAGATGAAAATGGGAGCCTGACCTCTGAGGCCTGAAGGGAGGATGACTCATGGTACAAATGGACAGAGTGAGGGAATGGGTCTACATTTTGTCTTTTGGCAAGTGAAAATAAGCAACTCATTAGCTTTTTTGGTAATCAAGAAAAATATATTTTGGGAAGAAAGAATAGAAAAATTGATTCAAATGTAGTCACGGGGCCAGGGATTTAGCTCAGTGGCACCACACCTTCCTTGCAAGCACAAAGTCCTGAGTTTGAACCCCAGTACAGAAAAAAAAAAATGTTTTCATGATGTCGAAGTCAAAGCTGAATAGACCAAATCCATGAAGTACATAAACTAAAAATAAAAGGTATCTTAATAATATAATAAGATTGATTTAATGCAAATATAT
Organism: Heterocephalus glaber; assembly: GCF_000247695.1. Next base: position 5,990,084 of record NW_004624841.1, on the reverse strand, counting down.
TGGGTCTTGTATTCCATTAAAATATGCCATATTTTTAGAGATTTAAAAAAAATTCAGCCATTAAGAAAAACACAAAAAATTACAATATAAAGCCATATTATCTGACTGTAGTGCCATTATATTATTGTTATTATAATTTATAAGCCATATTAACCGCCTGGAGTGTTAAAATAGAGAATAGAGTAAAAACATAAAATTTATATTGATCACAACAGAACTAAAAAATGATGTCAACGAGATTATAGCAAACTGAATTAAAGAATATGGAGTAATTTATGAGAAAAGACTGTTGATGATTATTAAATGAGGCTCAAGTATGCACTGAAGAAAATTAATAGTATGAATTCCTTTTTTTAATAACAAGATAAATTAGCATAAATGACTTAAAGTTTAAATCCAAAAATTAGGAAATGTAATTTATTTTTTATAAAGCAACTAAAGATGAGGAAGGAATTGCTACGTGGAAGCGTAGATGTTTCATTTTCGATGAACACATTTTGCACTTTTTTTTTTGTATTTATACCTATGTATTTTCTTCTTTTCATGTAATTGTAACTTGAAGTATTTCTTAATTTCATTTTTGGATTGTTTACTGTAAATGTATAGAAACACTTCAATCATTTCAGATTTAGGATATGAAATAAATTAGTAGGCTAAATTAAATATTATCTGACTGATTTTTTAAAAAGACCCTAAACTGCAGTGCTGTCTTTTAAATGTCAAGATTGCCATTGGCAAAGCAAATGTTTTGCAACCGTATGCCTACATACTCTGTTTATCTTCCCCAAAATGAGTAATCCCTCTCATGGTTTCATCATCTATACTTTCAGTCTAACTTCTAACTCTATACTGTATGAGAAAAATACATACTTTTGGCTTTATTTATTGAAATATAAATCTTATACTATAAAAATTTATTTTTAAAGTATTCAGTTGTTTTAGAACATATTCACAGTATTCCTCAATCAGCCCGTCTCAAAAGGGAACCATGGATTCTTTAGCATTCTTTCTCTAATTGCTTCTTGGCCTTTTGGCTAAGATCAAGTGTAGCATTCTTTCTCTATTCCTCCTCCTTGCTCGTCTTCTGGTAACCACCAATTTACTTTCTGTTACTCTAGACTGCCCAGCTTGGACCTTTCATTCAAATGAAATCATACAATACTGGTATTTTAGTATCTGGTTTCTTTCATAAACATATTAGTGTAGTATTTTCAAGGAAATTCCATACATAGTACACATCAGTTTTTTATTGCTTTTTAGGAATTTATAATATTCCATTGATTGGATATATCATATTTTGTTCATCCATTCTTCAATTAACAGATATTTGGATTGTTTCTACATTTGGCTATTATGAAATATTTCTGTTTCGTTTGAAAACATGTTATTACATTTCTTGGGTATAAACACAGGAGTAGGATTTCTAAATATATGATAACTTCACACTCCGTGTTTTAAGGAATGCCCAACTGTTTTCCAAAGTGGCTGTCCACTTTCTCATTCCCACCAGCAATGTAATAGGGTTCTAATTTCTCTCAATCTTGTCAACACATGTTATTACCTGTCTTTCTAATTATACCTGTGGTGGTGAATGTGAAAGTAATATAATATTGTAGTTTTGATTTGCTTTTCCATAATGGCTAATGATGTTGAGTATCTTTTTAAAGTGAGTTTTGGCCATTGAGATATCTTCCTTTGAGAAATGTCTATTAAAATCCTCCAACTATTCTGAGGTTTTTGTTGTTGTTGCTTTTAGTTTTGAGTTGTAAGAGTTCTTTATATATTTTGATTACACACAAAAATATGCGTGTGTGTATGCATACATATGCTTTTTTATTTTTTTCTCTTTTGTAGGTTTTAAAAATTTTGGATAGTATTTTTTTACAGCATTTTAAATTTTGATATGGTCCATTTTATTTTTTTTCTTTGAGTGCTTGGTCTCAAAGATTAATATGTCTGTTCCTTTCAGACGTTTGTAGTGTTAAGTATTGTATTACTTAAAAATATCTTTTTTTTATTAAATATTTTTATTGGTACATTTTAGGTATATAACACAATTACATTGCTCATCGGGAATTGTACCTTTACATAATGCATCTTGGTTCTTATTTTTTCCAAATTCCTAGCCTTCCCTTCACTCCCTCCACCCTTCCCTATTTACAAAGACTTTATTTCCATTTTTTTCATTTCTCAGCATTTTCCTTTTACCTTCTTTCCTTTCCCCTGCCCCTCCCACTACCCCTTCCCCTTTGGACCTTTTCTTCCTATTTTGCATTAT
>NW_004624841.1:5946851-5973723 GCF_000247695.1 Heterocephalus glaber | reverse complement strand
CTGAGAAATTATTTCTGATTTCATTTTTTCCAGATCCTCCTTTATTGCCAGTTCATGGAGTCCTGGTAGTTGAGTATCAGATTGTTCCATCTCATTTCCCTTTGGGGTTGCTGTAGGTGATCTGGAAGTCTGGTTCTGAGGCTAGTTCATGTGTCTTCTGATTTCCATGGGGGAGGGGGGTGTGCTGCTGGTGCCTGCGTGGCTCACTTCCTCTGCCCTGGGAGCAGTGAAATGGCAGACTGGGAGCCTCCTCCTGGGTGCTGGGATTGGCTCACCTCCTCTGCCCTGGGAGCAGTGGAATGGTGGCCTCTTGGTAACCATTTTCATTGTTTCTTCAAAAGTTAAACATAGGGTTATCATATAATCCAGTTACTTCACTCTTGATTTAGTTCCTAAGTAATTGAAAGCATGGATGTAAACAGATATATGTGCACCAATTATTTATACCATTGTTTATAATAACCAAAGATGAAAAACAAGTCAAGTGTCTATTGGGAATGAATGGATAAACAAAATATAGTATGTCCATGCAATGGAATATTCTCCATTCTTAACAATGAATGAATGAAATGCAGATACATGCTACAACATAGATGACCCTCAAAAAGAATATGCTAAGTGAAAGAAGCCACAAATGAAATGGATAATTTTATATGGACCTTTTTATATGAGCCATTTAAAATAGGCAACACTATCCAGACAAAAAATATATTATGACTGTGCAACAGTCACACTTTTTTGGGGGGATGCTGAAAGAGTTGTGGGAATAGATATTAGGGATAGTTGCACAACACTGTTAATGCACTTCATGTCATGGAAGTGTACCCTATAAAATGTCAAAGTGGAAGATTTTATGTTAGGAATCTTTTACTATAAAAAAGAAATAAAAGCTGAAAAGATAAATAAATATGAGATATATCAGAGTGGAGATGCATACACAATGTTATGTGCTAAATTACTTTTCAATTACATAAAAATCAACACATTTTGTCAACAAAATAATTGCTAGAATAATAGTTTGTATTTTTGCTACCTTGTCTTCAATATGCTGAGAGCTTTTCTGAGGGGCAACAAAATTGTCCATCCATCATTTCTGTGTTATAAGAATAATAACACAGGAAGAATGTGTGCTTTTTCTCAACAAAGGCACATTTATAAGAACTTGAAATTATATTTTATTCATTTAAGTTGCATTGAAATCAGTGAGGTATTATTCATGATTGTTAAAAATTTGAAGCTCACCTAAAGCCCAGCAAGGGCAGCTGTTAAGTAAACCATGGGGCAGCAACTGGTTGGGACATGATGTCTCAACAAAAAGTGAATAATTTGAAGGCTCTGTAAGGAAACTGAAATGAAGATATGAAGAGCCATTTTATGAGGGGGCTGTAGGGATTTTGCACTTTATTATTAATGTGATACATTGTCTCCGTAATTAATACTTATTCAAACATTAACAGAAGATGGAATTGAATTAGTCTAAAATTATTTCTGAAAAAGAAACACATTCATTAAGTCTGTGAATGCACATAATGAGCCAGAATATGTTAATTCCAAGCTGAATATGAACTGACTTGCCCTGAGCCAATACCAAACCTAATTGTATATGTTATGACCACAGTGTAGCAATAGCTATTAATGAAGCAATAGTAGCTGTTTAGAGAAATTGGAGGAAACAATTGAAAGCAAAATTAATAATTGGATAATTTAATCAAAAAGTAGTTTAAGCTGTTAGATTGCTTCTTTACTGACAATGAAGGAAATATAGCCTTTTAATTAATAAACTAAATTTACTATCCAAGAATGTTGCCTTGATAAAGAATTTTACCTCCAATAATTCAATTGTTTGCATTGAAGAACAGACAAATATGTCCTTAACCCTGTAATTTTCAGATATAATTTCACCCAGAACAATTTCAAGAATAGTATACAGATCTTTGTAAGACTAGCCTTTGCCCCTTTTTCCTTACTCTTTGCCAGATCTCTCTTTACATATACCATTCTCCCAAATATTACCAAACATTATTCTTTAGTTATGGTATATAAATATGCTAATATGCAGCTTCTTCCTATGTATGCAAAACATATTCTCTACAAATAAATATTATGGTACTTTAATTATAATATTTTATATTGGAGAAGACTATTGCTCCTTATGAAGACAGAAAACCTGCTAATAATTACTTGTTTAGCATTCAGACTTGAGTGACTAGGTGTTTCATTGTCAAATTCTTGGTTAGCTATTGCCTTGAAGATTCACTGCTGTGTACTTAATACTGAGAAGACTAAAACAAGCTTGGCTTTTTCTTACTAGGTGGGTTGATTTTGTTTTTATGCCTTTGATTTCTGGAAATGTTATTACAATATGGCTTGTTAGTTAGCCATTTAGTTTAATTTGTTTAGTTTTTGACACATAAAATTGTTTATATTTAAAGTGTAAAATGAAATGCTTGATGTATGTGTATGTTGCAAAATGAATATCACTATTAATATATTCATCACCTTATGTAGCTGCTATTATATATGTGTGGGGAGACCATTCCATTTCAACCTGTACTTTCATCTTTTGGGTATTTAAAAAACCTGCATAATAGGAGAACTTCAAATATAAATAAAAGGAGAAATATAATAGAATGAATTCCATGGACTCATCCCTTAGTTTCACAAATGATCAGTTTATAACCATCATAGTTTCTGTGTAGCTCAACTCACTTCTAAACTCTGCTTTTTCTGAAGCAAATCACATATTGTACAAAAATACTTCAATATGTATCCTCAAAAAGCATTTATGCTATCTAGCTAATAGAGTTCAATTAGTGTGGTGGAAAAGTATTATTTAATATAAAGTTAAAATTTGTCATTGTTTACTTTAACGTGATTATTCAATTTTAAAAATTTAGGTGTGAATATTTATGTGAAATAGTAATACAAGTAAGAAATAAAAAGTATAGTGAATATAAAGTTTTTCATGTGAATTTGTGTCAATTGTATATATTCATAAAATTTCAATATTTTTCTCAGAATCATATTTTCATAAGGGCTTGGGATATAATTAAATGCCACAAAATTGTATCTTTATAAGTGCACAAATCATTGTTTTCTATTTTCAGAGTTAGATAGTCATCAGAACTATCTAATTTTTTTTTTTTGATACTGAGGATCGAACTCAGGTCCTTGTGCTTGTGAGGCAGGCAGCAGAACCACTGAGCTAAATCCTCAGTCCAGAACTATCTAATTTTGAGACATTACATGCATTCCAAAGAAATCTCATACCTATTAATAGTTTGTTTCATTCCATTCCAAATCCCCCAGCCTTAAACTTCCACCAATCTCCTTCTTGTTTCTATAGAATTTTCTAATTTGGACCTTGCAGATAAATAAAAATTTACATTTACTCTTTTGTTACTGACTTTTTTCACTTACCATGTTTTCAAAATTTACCCACATTGTAAGCTGTGGTGATACTTTAAACCATGGTTGTTTTCATCCACTTGTCAAGTGATAGATATTTGTGTTGTTTCTACATTTTAGGTTAAATATGAATAATCTTGCTGTGAATATATGTCAGTTTCAGTAGTTTGTGTCTTTCTAGGAACGTTCCTATTTTACTCAGATTATTTAATTTGTTGGCGTATGGTTGTTAATAGTATTCTGTTGGAATCTTTTTCCATTTGCACTGTTGGTAGTTATTCCTAATATTAGTAAGTTGAACTTTTCCCCAATCTCACTCTGTCTTGTGGAGGAGTTAACAATTTTGTTGATCTTTTCAAAGAGCCAACTTTCAGTTTCATGATTTTTTTTCTTGCTTTCTGATACTCTACTTCATTTATTTACCCTTTAATCTTAATCATTTTCTTCCTTCTGCTTACCTTGATAGGCTTTCTTGTTTTTTGGTTTCTCAAATTAGAAAGTAAAGCAATTAATTTTAGATCTTTGTTGTTTTTAAAATAATGGCTTTTTCCACTAAAATTTTCTCTGGGAGGACTATTTTTAGATTCATGTCTTAAGTTTTGATATGTTGTATTTTTATTTATTTTATCTCACAGTATTTTCTAATTTATCTTGTAGTTTCTTCTTTAATACATTGGTTATTTCAGGAAAGAATATTTAATTTTCACCTATTTGAATTCCACAATTTTTTGCTATTAACTTTTAGCTTAATTACATTGCAGTCACAGAACATACTTTAGTGCTTGTTTTGGCAACACGTATACACAGAATACACTTTGAATGATTTCAGATTTTTTTATTCATTGAGGCTTACTGTTTGTTCTATCTTGAATGTTCTTTGTGCATTTGAGAATGGATAGTCTGTTTCTGTCATGTGAAGTGTTCTATATATGTCTAGGAAGTATAATTGTTTTAGACCATTGTTTAAGTCTTATTTACTTGTTAATTTTTAGTTAGTTTGACTTATAGGATGACACTTTTATAATCATCTTGAAAAATCCACAGTAAACAAAATGTGACTATTCAAAATCCATATAAAATTTGTACCAAAAATTCAACCTGAAGAACAGAGGAAGCCAGAAATCTACAATAAATATGAAATTACTGGAAATATAAAGAAAGCAATTTTTGGTGGAAATTTTACCATACCTATTTTTTCCCCAGAGAATGTCAAAGTTATAAAAGCATACTGTTCCATCTGTAGCTGATAATTAAGAAAATGTCAGATGATCTATGTTTTTTGCTTTTTGACCTTCTCAGGAACTGTGAGTTACATCAGTATGGGATTTGTCTTCATTTTTCCTTATAGTAACATACATTATAGTAGTTAGCAAGTAGAACAATAGATTCAAATTTGATTTTAGGAAATTTAGGTAGGCATCCATGTCTTAAATTCTGCTTTGAGCAATACTTTTAAGCTTCATGAAACTAGGTTTTATTTCAACTAAATTAATATTATAGACCTTAAAACTTCATGACATTGATTTTGTAATCAATATCTAGTCAGAAAATAATTAGTAAATCAATACTCTGTATATATGCATTTTTATGAAACATAATCCAAACTAATATGGTCACACTGATGAAAGTTGACATCTTTTGAACCCCAGAATCTATTAGGACTGTTAAGTGAATATGTGACATTTGATAAAATTCTGAACTTGATTTAATTCTGGCAGGAACATTTTCTCAAGTTGAAAGATTTTGACCAGTGAAATGTCATCAAAAAGGATTTTTCCTCTCTAAAGGTTTTTTTTTTATGTTTAGGTGATGGGTAAAAGATTCACGTATTTTCTGCCTTAAAATGATGAATTTTATCCAAACACTCACACATATATAACCTGTACAATTATGGAATATTAAAACATATTATTGCCAGTAAGAATGCCACCTTTCCTTCAGGCAAAACAGACTCAGGAATTTCATACTTATATGAACATCTAATTATTATCTCTGTGTGTCAAAATAAGGCTGATTAACATCAAGAGCTAAGGCATTTTTTTAATTGGTCCAACATTGTGTGTGTGTGTGTGTGTGTGTGTGTGTGTGTGTGTATGAAATAGAGTTTGTGAGAGATGAAAATAGGTTGTCATAGATGAGGTCAGAAAACTTCCATCTAGCCATACCAAGCCTTTATGTGAACTCTCTCTAATTGTAAATGCAAGTCCAACAAAGGTATTTTATTGAATACATTGCTTTTGAAAACTTACTCAATTTACTGTAGGGATTGATAAAGAGATTAATGTAGTAAGACTGGAGAAACAAAATTCATTTAAGCAACTTATCTAGTAATGGAAATTAGATATTAGAAGGAGGCTGTTTTATTCACTAGAATGTCAGCAATGAGTGAGGTGAAAAGGATCAGAAGTTGGGTGGCCGATTTCTGTCAGAAGCTAACTAAATTTAAATTAGCTAATATTTATAGTCTTTTAATTAGCTAATATTTTTTAAAGTTCTGGAAAATCAATAATTTTTATTTAAGTCATTTGTAAGTAAAACTTGGAAGGGTCCATGGGTTTCTTTTTCTAGCTGTAATCAGATCTGTTGAAAGCCAAAAAGGAAAAACAATAAATATTTAAGAATAAATTCCTGGCAAGAAATTAATGAGCTTCAGGGTTAAAACTAAGAACAAAAATTCTGAGTTCTGAACCAAACATTCATGGCAGGTTTCATATAGCCCTGGCGACCCTGTACTGTATTGTGACACCCTATTTCCTCTTGAAATGAAGAGAAAACTTAGAAAAACACACCAGATGGGAAGTTTACAAGATCACAACTAACATAAATGATAATGAACACAATCATATTTTTAAAATAGAAATGGAGTGAAACTCATAAAGCAGTTTTAAATTGATCCTGAAAAACAAAATATAAAAAGTTAAAATTAAAATTGATGTATAAGATTTACTATATAAAAACTTTAAAGATATTACTATAAAATGGGAATTATTATAAAGTGCTAAATAGGTCAATGAGCTGAGAACTAAACAATTGCAAACTTACTGGTAGGTAATGAAATTTGATAATATAAAAATTGAATATTCCTGGAAATATAAGAGGAGACAACTTTATGTGTGTTCATTTATTTTTAGATCTGTACATGTCCATTTTAATGTAAACTCAAGAGTGGACAGAGTTCTTGTGTTCCTCTGAGGTACCTGCACTAGTTAGGACAGTGGTAGATATCAGACAGATGTTCACAGTGCACTTTTACCCTAATGAAATAATTTTTTAAAATGGCAAGCTAAAGTTTGCTGAGAAAGAAAGCAGTATTTTCAGATGATGTAATTAACAGATTTAAGAACTATCAAGGAGGAATAAGATTTAAATTTAAAAATACTCCACAAAATAAAAACATAAATATTCTACACTGTACTTACAAATATTCCATATATTATTGGATAGAATATTCTCTAAGTTATAAAATTTAAGAATTGAGGTGAAATCCTTTCAGTAAAGAAAGAATAAAATCTGCCAGTCTGGACTATATTGATTAGTAAAACTAACTTTCAAGGTGAAAGAAAAATACTTTTTTTCAGACAAACTAACATTGGAGAAACAAATCATCATTGAGAAAAATACCTGATTAAAATTTTGATCACACTAAGATAAACATTAGGAGAGGTAAATATAAATAAGCATAATATTTTTAAAATTTTTAAAACATTTACAAATGTAGAAATAAAATATATGACAGAAAGAAATGAAAGCTGAAAAGAGAAGTTGTATGATACAGTTTTAAGGTTATTTCTTTATACGTCGAGCATTATTTAAAAAGACCAGCAGGGTGAAGAGACAACCCACAATGTGGGAAAAAAATCTTCACCTGCTCTTCCTCAGACAAAGGTCTACTATCTCAAATCTATAAAGAACTTAAAAAGATCAGAACTCCCAAATTTAAAGACCCAATCCAAAAATCGGCATCTGAAATGAACAGAAATTTCTCAGACAAAGAAGTAGAAATAGCAAAGAAATACATGAAAAAATGTTCAACATCACTGGTCATTCGAGAGATGCAAATGAAAACAACACTGAGATTCCACTTCACTCCAGAAAGAATGGCTGCTATCATGATATCAACCAATAACCAATGCTGGCGGGGCTGTGGGGAAAGAGGAACACTGCTCCACTGCTGGTGGGACTGTAGACTGGTGCAAGCACTGTGGAAATCAGTATGGAGATACCTCAAAGAACTAGGACTGGAAGTCCCATTTGACCCCACTATTCCCCTGCTGGGGATCTTCCCCAAAGAATTAAAAGAATCATACCACAGTGATATATGTGCACCCATGTTCATAGCAGCACAGTTTGTAATAGCTAAAACTTGGAAACAGCCCAAATGCCCATCAACTGGAGACTGGAGAAAGAAAATGTGTTTTTTTAATAAAATGGAGTACTACTCAGCCTTAAAAAATGAGAAATTAGAGACATTTATAGCTAAGTGGATGCACAAGAGGGAATACTCTTAAGTGAAATAAATAGGACACACATGTGTAAATACCGAATAGTTTCTCTGGTATGAGAAACTGAAAGTGTAAATAAGGACTAAATGTATAATAGGTAATGTGAAATAGGAAGAAAAGGGGCAAAGGGGAAGGAAGTGGGAGGGCTAGGGGAAAGGATAGAAGGAAATGGGATTAATATGAGAAAATGGAAAAAGAGGAATAAAATCTTTGTAAATAGGGAGGACTGGAGGGGTTGAAGGGAGGGCTGGGCAAGGGTGAAAAATAAGAACCAAGAGAGACTATGTAAAGGTGTAAATTTCCAATGATGGATGTCATTATGTTGTATACCTAAAATGTACCAATAATTAGAATGAATAATCGATAATGTAAAATAGGAAGAAAAGGTCCAAAGGGGTAGGGGTAGTGGGAGGGGCAGGGGAAAGGAAAGAAGGGAAAGGAAAAAGTGATGAGAAATGGAAAAAATGGAAATAAAGTCTTTGTAAATAGGGAAGGGTGGAGGGCGTGAAGGGAGGGCTAGGAATGGGGAAAAAATAAGAACCAAGATGCATTATGTAAAGGTACAATTCCCAATGAGAAATGTAATTGTGTTGTATACCTACAATGTACCAATAAAATCAGAGTGGTGACATAAAAAAAAATAAGGCATAATAATTAAAACATAAGTATTATAGTCTTTAGCCAAATTATTATTTAAAAACAACACATCTAATAACACCAAAATTGCATAGTAATAGGCCAGTAACATAGGAAAAGTGACTACAAAAGTAGTTATGAAAAATAGAAAAAAAATAACAGGAGAAATGGGGCAAAGAAAAATGGAAGATAGTAGATGTAACTCATTTATGTCACCCTACCATACTCAGGATAAAAGCATAAACATTCCAATTAAAAGACAGATCTTGTAGCTGGGGATTTAGCTCAGTGGTTCTGCTCCCTAACTCGCAAGCTCAAGGTATCAAGTTCGATACCTGGTATCAAAAAACAAAGAAAAGACAGAGCTTGTCATATAAGTAGATAAAAGTCAACCTCCATTGTACACTGCTTACAACACCCTCCAAAAGATCATTAAACAAAATGACATAAATTGGTTAAAAGATTAAATCACTAACAAAAATGTTAATAAAAAAACTAATAAAAATAAAGGTGGAATAACTCAATAAATATCAAAAGAGATTTCACCACCAGGAGTGGAGATATACTTCATAATAGTAAAGTTGTGTGTATATATAAGAGGACAGGCCTTCACAATTACTGATATCAAAACTAGCAGAAATGAAGGAGAAAATCACACTAGTATTTAGAGACTTCAGAGAATCATCTTAATAAATGACAAGTAGATGGTAAATAAGTAAGAAGGATTGAAGACTTGGACCACTCTATTAAACAACTTGACCTACTTGCTATTTTCAAAAAACTCTGCCTCATGAAAACAGAATAGTTTTCTTTGCAATTGTAACCAGAAAATTTACAAAGATAGACTATATTTAGGTATATGGTTCATTTAAAAAGATGACACAAAGTACATTCTCATACCTTAACAGAATTAAATGAAAAATTGAGAGTTATCTGGAAAATTCTCAATAAATAAAAATTAAAGCAATTTTAAGTAACTCATTGGTTGCTGACAAAATCAAAAGAAAATTTCTAAAACATTGCTTAATGTGATGAAAACACAACATGTCAAAATGTATAGAAGGAAGCTAGGATGTGGTTAAAAGGAAATTCATCTCTTAAATTCTTTTATTTAAAGGAATAATTTTCTCTAATCAATCATTTAAGGTTCTACCTTAAAAGTCAGCAAAACAAATAAACAAAAGCAAAGAGAAAACAGTAACATAAACCCAAAATAAGTAGAAGGAAGGAAATAATGGTATGATCAGAAATTAATGAAAAGAAATAATAGAGATGCAATAGCAAAATTACTGACATCAAAATGTGATTATTTGAGTTGATAGATTCATTTTATTGATTGATTATTGATTTGTTTTTGTAGTTCAGGGATCAAGCCTTGCATTGCTAAGCATTCTACCACTGAGCTACATCAGTTTACCCATTTAGTTGAAAATCATCTACCCAGACTGTTCAGGCAAAGGAGACATGCACAAAATTTTGCTCAAAGATTTAATGATTAATATTTAAAAGTCACACATTTAAGAATTTATGTGTGTTTTTAATGATATTTCAATTTAAATCCAATAAACGTTGGTAGCAATTTGTATAATTTATATGGGATTTCAATGGAACAACCAATAGCATCACCTAAAAACAAAACACACAAACATGAAAGGTTATTAAATTATGCACGAAGAATAGATAATTATAAAAATGGAAAAGAACAGAGTGTCAAAAACAGAAACCCTATGTACAGGGTCTCTTTATGACAATTGGGGTACTGTATATCAAACTAATATAGTTACTCATCTAATATTAAAATGTGATTTTGCCTTACAGCATACACAAAAATTGATCCCTAATGGAGTGTAGATCTAAGCTTCAAAGCAAACACAATCATTATTCTACACTAGATCTTAGCCAAAAGGCCAAAAAGTGATAAACTTTTGTGGGGTTTTTTTTTTTTTTTTTGGTAATGGGGATTGAACTCTGATCCTTGCTCTTGAGAGGCAGGCTGCAGAACTACTGAGCTAAATCCCTGGCCCCCACAATCATAATTCTAGAAAAGACTATAGGGGTCTATGTTCATGACTTCTGTGATTAAAATCTTTATTAAAATGAAAACAAATCACATCTACCTGAAACTTAAAGATTTATAAATTGGGCTAGGTTAAAATAAGAACTTCAAAAGAGACAATTAGAAGAGCAAAAATAAAAGTGACAGTGTAAGAAAAGAGATATTTGTTAGACCTAAAACAAACCAAAGAAAACAAATAGCTCATAAAAATCAGTACAAAAATGACAAATTGAAAGTTTAAAAGAAAGTTTTAAAAATGTAATTTACATAAGAAGATATTCATGGCCCATAAATCAGATCAATCTAAGTGTTTTCAGGGAATGGCAAATTAAAATCACATTATGATGCCATTGATCAAACAACAACATGGCTACCATTATGAAGATTGAATTAAACCCCAGCAAGTAAATGGGAGCACATGGATTTTTGTTATTACAACTCTGTCAGTAGGTAATAAAATGAGGGTGTCAGTAGTCCATGAGCCATCATATTCTTTTCAGTATATACATCAAAGATATGTGTTTATTTTCAATAGAAGAAGATGTAGTCAGTTAATGGTAGAACTTCATAATAGCACACATTTAGAAGCTGAATGTCATAATATTGTATACCAAAAATGTACCAATAAACTTAATGAATTAAAAAAAGAAAATACTTAGTGAAAAGAGTAATTATGTTATAGTCATGACATGTAATAATAAAAAGTAAAGAAAATAAACGATTGGTGCACAGAGAAATTTCAAGTATATACTGTTAAAGCAAAGCACAGTATATGGTTGAATGAATATGCTAAAATAAACCCCATATAAGTAATGTGCACTAATAAAATAAAAATGCATATAATAGGATAAAATTTCACTTCAGTGCTGAAGTCAGCAATATTGTTTAGTAGCACAAATACATGAAGTGATACTTCAGAAAGTAATTTTACTCTGGAAGTGAACAAAACTCAGGTTACAAAAAGGCATAAAAATGGCTTTAAATGAAATGAAAAACTCTCTTTCTTCAAATGCATAGTGGTATTAATGTAATTTACATTTTTATTAATTTAAACCAATACATAACATATAACTTTGTAGCAACCTGATATTTAATAAAATTTTTTAGAAATTAATATTTCCAAGTCATCTAGTGATTTGCTATCCAGTATCTGCTCACCCTTTATATCTCATCCCTAACAAAGTATTTATTTTGTGGTGGTGGGGATTGAATCCAGGTCCTGATACACGGGAGGCAAGAGTTTGACCACTGAACTACATCAGGGCCCTAAAAATTATTTAGAAAATAGCTTCATGTTTACTCATATCAATACTGTATACTATACCTAGTAATAAAGCTGATAATATTTTGGAAAATTAATTAACTTAATATGTTTTCCAACTTGCCTTTCATGAATTACTGTCTATCTTCACTGATAATAATGAACTCCTTATAACAAAGCTTTCATATATTGAGGAGCCATTTTTCATATTTTGCTATTAATCATGATGTCACAGTTATGGATGATAATTTTAGGAATCTAAAGGCAACAAGCAATACATTATGCAGTGAGGCTTTTTATTTTCTCCTTTGCATATTTTCAGCACCTGCAAAGCATTGATTGGAATCAGTGGGAAATATGTTGTTCATGCAACCAGATAAAGGCCAGTGTTTTAGCAAATGTATAGAATATTGAACACTCAGTGTCTGCACAGAAACTTTTGAAATTTCCCAGACTAACGCAGCCTAGCCCATCTGCCCACATCATGACTTTCATTTCACTTCACCTTTTGTTACCAATCTCCCTTTCTCCTTTATTGGAGAGCATGTACGATGCATTTTTTTCAAATTTGTGTGTGAGAATTTAGGGCTGAAAACAGGCGTGGAAGAGTTTCCTACTGATCAGAGAGAGTATAAGAACCATTTCTAAATTGGATTAATGTTGTATAACAAATTAGTAAGTTATATCTTTCTGAAATAGTCCCAATACTTACAGCATATTGGTCTGACAAGGAAATCTTATTTCATTATTACCCTACTTTAATTCAAGTCCTGAAGAGAAGAACTTACATCTCTTCTCAACGTATATGCCTTAAATTTATTTCTTGTTGAACACACGGCAAAGCCTCTTATGTACTCAAAAAAGTTTACTTAAATAATTATTGAAATGACTATTATTCAGCCTTGCTGTCATCTTGAACTTGCCCTATAACTACTCAAATAAGAAATTTTTATTAAGCTAATAAAAATATAAACTGATATAACCTTGAAATAACACTTTTAATACAGGGATTTGTTGTTTTAGAGGTTGTTGGCTTTCTTGCTTGTAAATTTTTTTATCCTTCTCTTCTAGCCATCAAGATAAAAAAATATATTAGGCCACCAATATTAGTCTTTCAGCTAGGCCTACAAGTTACATAAATATTATTTGAAATATATATGGGATTCTGCTGGTGTTTTACAATAAGAGTTTACTTGGAATTTGTGAAGGTTTTTATGATTTTATTTAAAAAATAATAGGCATTGAGAATAGTCTTCTTTTCAACATGGCAGTGTGAGTTCATATTATGAAGTACTTTTTAAACTAAAATAGATAAAAATCACAATTGAACTATTAATATATATCTCTATTTTCACATACAGAAGTACATTGGTTTATAAACTTAATTTGTTTCATGATTTGAAAGAAGATGGCTGTGTTTTTGTTTGTGTGGGGAAGACGATCAGGGTCATGTTTGTCATCAATGTGAAGTTTGCCAAGTGGGGCAAAACTTTGCTGCATGCTTTTGTTTGCCAGACAAACTGTTTGCAAACAGAGGGGTTTGTGAACCAAGGTATTAATGTGCAATATATGTGCTTATGTGTGTGGGTGGGGGGGAGGGTATGTAGCTTCAATAAATATAGTAGAAAAGAAAATGTGTCAATAGACCATGAAGATAAATTTTTTTAAAAGTCATTTCTGAAAGCGGCATAGATTCTAAGAGACTTCCCTTATGCAGGTTCTAATCAGAAAGTGATCGAAATTACTTCTAAAATTTTTTCATGTGAATCAGCTTCATTTTTTGAAGCTAGGGGTTGGGGCTGTCTTGCCACTCAAGAAATTCAAGTTGAATTATAGGTTTTATTGGGTTACAGTTGCAATGACATAGAATGACTTAGGCTGAATTTAAAGAGGAAAAATTTATTAAAGATGACTTTTGCTGTGAGAGAATGTGGCATGCCTGACCAGCCTCTAGCATGCCTCCCATTGTCTGGCAGGCCGGAGGGAACAGAAGAAAGATACAAGGACCTAATCCTTTCACAAAGAAAATAGGAAGAACATAGGAAGTTGAATTAGCTGTAAATTTGCTTCCCAAGAAAAGTTAAGAAAAATCGCTTGGATAGAAATTTGTTTCTATGTGAAAGGAAAAAGAAATGAAACCTTCATAAATCTCTTATAAAAATTTGTGACAAATGGCCTTCATGACTCACGAAGAAAGAACAAATCTGAAAAAATGTAAACTAGCAATAAAACTGTGTCAGTACTTTAAAACCTCTCAACAAAAAACAGTACAGGATGAAATGGTTTCCATAAATGATTAAAAAAAGAACTTACACTAATTCTTCTCAATTTCTACCAAAGAATTGAAAAAAAGAGAACACTTCCAGGCTCATTTTATGGAGACAATATTACACTGACATCAGAGAAAATGGACAGACACTACAAGAAAACTACAGGTCAATATCCTCAATAAACATGGGTACACAAATCACAAATCCTTAAAAACTACTAACAAACTGAATTCCACAGCAATTAGGAGGATGTTTAACAAGACACTGATGAAGCAAATTCAAGAATTTAAAAGGGTAGATTTCTTTTCAGTGTTCTGCAATAAAAACTTCTATAATTTTTTATAAACTTTCAGAGAACTTTTGTATTAGAAGTTATTTGGAAATTGTTCACAATCCCAGAAAGGGGGAAGTGCAATCTTTTCCAAATGCAAATCTAGATTAAAGTTTTTTACACTATTGTAAGACCTAAAACTGTAAGTGCTACCTTTCACATACTGTCTCCTCACGGGACCCCAAAAGGCATGGTGTCATGAGGTCCGGGCTCTAGCCATGAAAACTCTGCTACTTAGGAACAAAGATCCCTTTCTGGTAGTTTTTCCATCAGTAAGACTCTCCATACCCAACCTGTTCTCCAATTTAACAAGTTTTATCTTCTTTATAGCATATAGAATTATTTAAAAAATACTATATTTTCAAGGATGAGGGAATACCCAATCTTTTTATCACTTCCCACAGTCACTGCTGTTCACTGGGCTATTGACCATATTGCTGTTTAGTCCTGAATGGTGCTCAGTGTCTGCCTCCTCCTGATTATCAGTTCATGTGACTAATAAGTTCCTGTCTATTTATCTAATTTGTCATTGCTGAGTGTTATGTATTCAGCATCTCAAACTATCTATGGTGGGGAGGGGATCCTTCTGTCACTGTGAGATGGATAGGAGACAATCAGAGTATACATATAATTTCTTGCTCTGTTAGTTCAAAGGGCTTAGAAATAATGAGAATCTGGTAGTAACTAGAAGAGCCAGCATACAGATCTTAGTTTCCACACTATTTTCCAATAAAAGAACCAGAGTGTCTTGGAGAAATGGCTCATTCCCAGGGTGGGACAGAAAACTATAAAAGATGAGTCTGAAGAATCTTGTCGTGCAAAAAGTTAAACAAGTGCTTTTTAAGAATTCTGCAATGAGGAGGCTCTGTCAAAGTATGCAGGATCCAAACACGAGAGCTTCCAATGGTGAAAGATAAAATAATCAGAGCATCAAAAGAGAGTAGCACTGGATTATATGCTGAAATTATAAAATAAAATACCTATGAGCCCATATTAATATAAATAACTGACAGGTTGATTGCATTGATAAAGAAGTAAGTAAATAGGAGAGAATAAACAAATTTTCTATCTCTTGTGTAGAGGAATTCCAAATAATTTATGTATCTATAAATCCTAACAGAGGTGGGGGCGTAACTTTCCTTAACTCTGGGCTGCACATAGCAATGTCTCTTTAAATAATTTATTATGGAAAGGAGGAAAAACAGGAACTTTCTATTGGAGAAACAAACGAAAACATTGACTTGGCTAGATGAACAAAGTTAATATGAACACTGATAGCAAATTCACAGTATGTGCTCTGATACAATGTGATGAGAAGAGTGTTATACTTCTTTGTTCTCTCTCCCTCTTCCCAAAATTTGCAACATGAAAGTGACATTTTACTTCTGTAATTTTTTCTTTCAAAAATCCATAACTCCACTATAATTGTGATAGAAACAATCACCCAACCAAAATTGAAGGTCTTCCTACAAGGTGTCTAACCAGTACTCCTTAAACTTCTGAAGTCATCAAAAACAAGAAAAATCTTAGAACAACCTAGGAGACATTAATACTAAATGTAATATGATATAATGAGTTGGAAAAATATATTTAGTAACAGTGTTGAAAATTTTCATTAAATATGGACATTAGATGTACCCTACCACTGAGATGTTAATAATAGAGGCTGGAGGTGGAAACTCTGTTATCTTTGCAATTTTTCTTTGTGTCTAAAGCAGTTATAAAAATTTTTTAAATGTTTATTTAAAAATTACATATTTTAAACTTTACTGCAACAGTGCCACTTATACCAATGTCATTTTTCTGGTTTTGATATTGTAATGCAGTCATACAAGGTGTCACCCCATGGAAAAGATGTCTGGAGAATAATTCATGAGGTTATAGACCCTTCTTCACAACTTCCTGTGAGTCTATAATTATTATAAAATGTAGCAATAAAAATTCATTCTCTCAGAAATCTATAATTTCATTTTTCTATAAAAAACTAAAAGGATAAGTGAAATTGCCAATATTTGATTGTTATTAACCTACAGAAATGGCAGTTTCATGTTCATCACATAATGCTTTTATGTGCTTCTCTAAACAACAGAAGGAATCTGAAAGCTACCTTTTCCTTTGTTTCTTACTGCAATTATTTTGTGAGGACTCACACAGCACATGATATTAGGGAAGGAACTCTCTTCTATTCCCTTTCTTCCCACGTTGGCCTCCCTGGAAGGCATTTTCCCTGGACAGACCTTGGATTTGGACATGCTACTGGGGCTTGGCTCATCACTCCCAATCTTGACTGGGCTCTGGCTTTCTCTTCTGCTTAAAGAATCATGTGGGATGCATTTTGAGTTCTACTCAGTGGCCTCAGGGAATGTGGTAGGGTCATCTTGGCTCTATGTGGTGTGTAGGAACACAGAGAGTTCTGCTTGTCTTGTGCCAGAATATGAAGTAGGAAACTGCAGATTGTTTCAAAACATCTATACTTAGCTATAAAATAAGGTGATTTTTCTACTGGGGCCCTGATTTGACTGAGAATTTATTTGGAAATGGGGGTTAGCATCCATCTGAGATTTCTGGAAAAGTCTAGAGGAGGGAGTATCAGTAATCATATTTCACTTGCTGCTTCCCCTCAATTTTTCCTCCACTCACCATTGTAGAGACATTTTATCCAAAGAGATTTAGATATCTTAACTCTGATTCATCAAATTTTCTATTTCACAAGTTTTCTTAGGCTCTAAGCTTTTGCAAATCACAGTCTGTTTCTTTGCATCTGTTAATTCAATTCCCCAAAGCAATGACTCCCTCGTGGCTTATTTGCTGGAATGCTGTTTGGTGGGTGCTTGAGTAACTATAAATAGCAGCAGAGCCCATGAAGCAATGTTTCAAAATTGGAATGTCCTATTTTTCTTCCACTAGGAAGTTTGATATGGCAACAAGGAAAATTTGCTCCTCCTTCCCACCTCTTCTCTCATTTGCACTTCCTGGGCTCTTATCCCACAAGCTTGCAACCCTATGTCTAGCTGTTCCCCAGGGACTCTGTAAGTTTGTTCTCATAGGACAACTTTTCAAAGACTGCATTCCTTCTTTCTTCCTACAGAAGTAGTATAGGAGTCCCAAGTAAATATTTCAAAAGGACTGTTCTTGAAGAGTCTCAGAATAGGGAGGGCTGTTTTCTTCTATCTCTGTAATATTAAGCCAAAAATGGGTGAGTTTTCTTTCTACTCTCTGTTTTTGTCTTAATGAATTATTTTTCTTAAATACAATATTGATTCAGGTCATAAAGAAGTTGCTTCCAAGGCTTGCCTATCCACACATTTTATTACATTTATCAATCTGAATGTTTCACAAATTTCATATAAAATTGACTAGAGACATTAATATCACATTCAAACCATTTGTTCCAAAAACATTAAATGTATTGGTGTTTTCTCTTTTGAATTTACTTCTTTTAACAGATTTTAATACCTTTGAAAAATAATTTGTTAATGTCCACAGCATTACTTATATATAATATATATTAATAATTATATATAATATATATATGAATGATAAAATCACTATGGCTCAGTCTTTAGAGGGAGGAAAAAAGAATCTATGATATCCATGATAAAATAAAGATGGAGTATCCCATTTGTGTAAGATGCTTGCCAGATGTCAGTGGCATTATCTCTATTGCACCATTAGCCTGATGATGTCCTTAATAACAAGTTCTATTCTTTCTTCAGGCACTTCTTTGTTAGCTTAATTTCATAACTCTAGTTGCTTCAAGTAAAGATAAAGTTCTTCTATGTTAAAAAAAAATACAGCTTTTATCTGTAGGAAGCAATTTAGCTGTCCACGAAATACTTGGGACAGCATTATTCCCTTGAGAGTTTTGAATATGTTATTCCACTATCTCAGAATATACCATAAAAAAGATATCAGAAGTCAGCAAGGTGTTTTCTCCTAGGTTGCCCAAATTATCATCTTATCTCTGATGGACTGTATGTTTATTAGTCTGTGTCCACGGCGAATTGTTTTGCTCCAGTCATCCTTCTACATAACATGCTCTCTATGCATGGGGATTTGGTTCTCATTTAAATTTACTTCTGAATATTGGTTCTCTTTTATTGCTTTGTGTTTTTCCATAGAAAGGAAGATTTTCCCATGAGCTGGTTCTCCCATGCTTGTTTTCTGTATTTCTATCATTATCTCCTTCATCCTTTCCAGCACTTTTCCAGATCATGTGGTAGACTTTCCCCCCATTCTAATCCTGAAAATTCCATGTTGTATTTTCCAGTGTGTACGCCCTTGTGTTTCTTGTGATTTTTCCACATTTCTGGGATGGTTTTATTTCTCCTGTCACCTAAATTTTGTGCATTTATGTTTCTTCTCCAAATGTCTGATCATCTCTGCTCTGAATTTTGCTTTCTTCAAATTTCTTCTTAAAGGTAACTGCTTCCTGGAATATTTGTAGATTCTTGGCAAAGTATTTGCACAGAAATATGTCTTCTCTATGGCACACTTTTTTGGAAGAAAACTATTGCTATAAAAATTTTAAAAAGCATTCTCTCCACCCTTTTCCATAAATTTTCTCTGTACTGATGCTGTGCCAGTATTTATCACTATCTTTGAAGAAATTAATTCTAGCACTTGCCTTTCATTTAAATGGAGAGGGCTAATTAGCCAGGTGAATGCTCCAGAAAGCTGACAATCACCTCCAAGCACCAAGTGGATTTTTCTCTTCCTAAGTAGGTTTACAATGTCTGTCTTCAGAATCTAGGGTAGAATACAAAGTGCTTGTCTTTGGGATGCAGGTCCAGAGGATCCAGTCAAAGGTAGAAGGCCTGGAATATGTTGTGGAGTCAGATACAAGTCCTTGTCAGAAACCAGAAGGTTCTGCATTGGAAAGCTAAAGGGTCTTCCCTGGAAGCTTGAAGGAATTGGGGACTAAAAACATAGAAAGGCAAAGAGGAAGATTGGCACTCCACCCAAGAAGGAAAGGGAAGATTTCATTCTTCTTTCCCTTTTTATTCAGTCTGGGTTAAAAGCTTATTGGTTGGTGGCACCCACATTGAAGGGTGGGTCTTTGTTCCTCATTTTTTCAGCCCACACATCAATCACTCAGAGACACACCCAGACCTGGGCTCCACTGATACTAACCATTTCTTAATCCACTTAGGAAGACATCACATTTAATGATCACATATAAAAATAAAAAAATTTTAGTCTGTAAAACTCATATAGAGAAATAAATGAAGTCAATATAACATTAAAAGGGTGGGGTACATTGTGGCAAAAAATAGTTTCAAAATCTTTCAAATATGGTACACCTGGGGCTGTAGCTCAATAGTAGAATACTTTCCTTGCGTGCCTAAGGTATTGAGTTTGATACCCAGTATTGCAAAGAAAAATAAGTCATTCCAAAGTCTTTTTTCTTATGCTATTTTGCATGGCTATAAAAATGATAGGAGTATCATATGCAGAAGGCAGTGATGATTTAATGGATGAATTTTATGGTCTTTGTTTTTAGAGTTTTTGATTCATATAATTTTCAATAATAAAAATTATTGCTTTTTTGACAAGAATGTTATTATTCCAAGGCATTTTATTTTATTTTTTATTTATTTATTTATTTTTGGTAACGGGGATCGAACTTGGGTCCTTGTGCTTGCGTAGCAGGCGTTGAAACCACTGAGCTAAATCCCTGGCTATCCAAGGCATCTTATATCTAGGCTATTTATGGATGTATTCTTCATTTTTTCTTAATAATTTATATTTTATTATTTTTATTTTATTTTAAGAAAACTATCATTCCAGGTTCAGATAAACCTTTATCTTCATATTGTAATTTGATTTTAATTCTCAAATTTAATTCTTTAAGTATATCTGTGTTAAACTTGTCAGTATCATTTAATCAGATTAGCTTTGACTTTACTACTCATTTGCAATGCTATTTATATTATCAGTGATTCTTAAATTTTCATTTCCTGATATGTCTGTCTAATGACGTTTTTGTCATCAGAAATTATGTCTCACCCACTATAGCTTGATGCACACATATCCATATAGTGGTTCTTATGTGTACAATGCATGGAAGGGATATGTTGTAACTCCATCTCTTTTTTCTCCCCCAAATCAGTGACATATAATAGTTGAGAATCTATGGAAAAGAAATATATATTTTGTGTCATTTTAGTCTTTTTACTCTATTTCTATATATTTCATCTAATGTGCTTATCACACTCTGTAATTATTAAGGTTGTAGACTTTAATATTGGACAGAACGAGGCACCTCAGTTTTATTTCTTTCAGTCACTCATTTTCTTCTTTAGCATTAAATTGTAATTGCTTGGAGAAAAATTAAGATCTAAGAGATTCCTCAAAACTCCTTAAATAATTTGATTGTATTGTTATATATTAACAACTAATTGACATTTTATATTATCTCTTCCTCCTATTTAGGAAGATTGGAGGTTTCCGTTTTTCAAAATTTCCTTTTATAAAGCAGTAAAATTATTTAGTTTGCATTCTTTTCTTAATCAGTTAGTTAATTTTTAGTACAATGAATTTTTCAGATTTTCTTGTAGGATACATTTTCCAGAAAAATATTGTGTATAGATTTAAATGATTGTGACTAGAGTTGGACAAAACAAAGCTATTTTCACTATTACCCTAACTCTAGCGTGAGATGTGACAGGCTGTAAGCAACTAAAATGTGTTGCATTAGCAAAACATCTGAAGACAGCTCTTATGAACAAAAAGGTTTATTTAGCTCAGTGTTCTGGATGCTTAAGGGCTTGCATCTGGTGACAGTCAACATGCTGTCAAGTGGAGAAGTCCCACGTGACCCAGGCTATCACATGGCAAGAAGCAGAATGCATGTGTATGCTCCCTCTCCTTCTTATAAAGCCACCAGAATTCAGTCATGGCCATCCTAATGATAGAGATAACTAAGTTAGGTAGAAATATTGTAGGCAGTCAGGCAGGGCTGAGTCCTGGAGGTCAATGCAGAGGGGGAGAACACATTGAAGCTGTGGCTGGAGGAGCACTGAAGAAGATTAAAGTTACAATCCCCACAATTTCCTAAGGGATGAACAGAAGTTTGAGATTATTGGTACCACCCGATTGGACTTTTCCACATGGTTTTCCACCCTTATCTCATTGGGGGTGGCCACCAATGGGGGTGGCCTTTCCCACCCACTAAGAGTAAAATCACTAAGACTAAGAAAAATTAAGACTAAGACTACAGATTACTGACCACAGTTAATGATGTCATCCATATACCCTTGTTACTATTGGGTCAATTACCTAAGCAGCTATACCTGTAATCTTATTGGTTGATTATGGTTTTTACCCATGTTGTACCTACCCCTCGCTACTTTGCTCTATAAAACTACCTTTGAGAAGTGGGCTTGTGGTAACTCATTCACGACCCTTCCTGTCTCTCAGGGGTTATTCTTATTCCCCATTCCTGTTCCTCAATAAATTTTCCTACTTTTAACCTCCGTTGTTCCTTAGAATTCGTTCTTCCACTTTGGGGAACATGAACTCTGTGTGTCTGATATCTAGCATGTCAGGAGATATATCTATCCCCCCTATATCACTAATGACCCTGTCTAATGCAATCAAAGGTCCTACCTCTAAACACCATATTGCATTGAGTTTCCAACCTCTTACTACTTCACAGTAATGATTAAAATTTAGAATGAGTTCAGGGCAACAAAGTATATTTACACCTCAGCATTCTACCTACTCCTGGGCCTCTGAAACTCATGTCCTTCTGTACCATGTAAAATACAATCACTCCATTCTCAGTAGTCTTGATGACTTAATTCAAAAGTTGAAAGTGTCATTTGAGAGTCAATGAAAATTTTCTTAGGTTGTGAACCTCTCAAAACAAAGTCATCTACTTCCAATGAACAATAGCAGGGTAGACACAAGGTAAGCATTTTCATTCTAAATGAAAGGAAAAGGGGAGAAGGAATAAAAAAAAAAAAAAGAAATCAGCTCAAGGCAAGACTGAACCCAACAGGACAGACATTAAATTTGAATGCTCTAAGTCTAGCATTTTCTGTACTTTGTGGAGATGGGTTGCCCCTTCATTTATTAGGGAGCCTTGTGCCTATAGTTTTTTTGGTCACAGCTTGAATGAGTTCTCCCTGGGGCAGCTCACTGAATTAA
The DNA here is from genome assembly GCF_000247695.1 of Heterocephalus glaber. Next base: position 5,951,105 of record NW_004624841.1, on the reverse strand, counting down.
GTAAATTTCCTAGGTGGGCTTTGCACATTGCTCATCCCTGTACCCTTGTAGGGCCCCCTTTCAGCTCTTCTCCCACAGTTTTACTAGGCATCACCTTATCTGGGACTTAATGCAGAATCTCCATACCTGTTGCAAATTTCTGCCTAGTTTCCTGGTCTTTCCTTTGAAATTTTGGGAGAAGCCAGCATAACTCCACAACTCTTGCCCTCTCCATTCCCACACAAACAGCAGCATGCACAACCCATGAAAACTTCATTGTCATGAGAGGTGCTGTGATAACTTCACAGGAAATTCAGGATCCTGATTCAGTCCTGGACAGTCTGTTAGCCTGCAGTACTCTAAGCTCAAGCCTAGAAACAAATTTGAGCTTTTCCATCCTTTGGGCCTGTGATGGGAGTGGTGGTATGGAAGTTTTCTCAGATGCCCTCAGTCTTCTTTTCCACTGTTTCTTTATCCATGCTAATTTCTTTAGCAAGAACTGCTCCTTTGTACCCTCCTATCTCAAACACAATTTTTTATCATGCCACAATTTTTTAAAAAAAATTCTGTTTTCCATTCTGCTTTCTTTGCCCTCAGGTATTGGCATAAATTTGACTAAGAATATTCCATAATGTCCATGCTGCATGCTGAATGCTCTTTGAAAGTTGTTCCACTAAATAAGTCATTCTTAACTTTGACCTTCTGTAAAGTCTGGGCATGGACATGGTGCAGCAGTTTCTTTGGTGTGGTGTAACAAGGGTTGCCTTTAGGCCAGTTTCCATTAGAATCCTCATTACCATCTAAGACTATTTCCCTAGCTTTATCTTCTGAACACTCTCCAGAATCACTTGTCACACCCTGCTGCCAGCTTTCTAGGCTTTTTCTAGCCTATCCTCCAAACTCTCCCAGCCTCTGCCATGTACCCAATTCCAATGTTAAATCCAGATGTTTAAATACAATTGTAGTAAGAATCCCACTCTCCATTACCAATTTTCTCTATGAATTCATTTTGTGTTACTGTTTCAGAGTAGCCAAGGAAGGTAACTTTGTGAGGAAAAGAGGTTTAATTTGGCCCGCAGTTCTGGAGGTACAGGGTTAGAAGCCTTAGTTTGGGGTGGTTTTTTTGCAAGCAAAGTCCTGAGGCTGTGCAGAGCATGACATAGCTAAGATAAGGAATGTATGTGTCTATGTGTGTGTCTGGTCTTTCTCTTTTCATAAAACCTTTAGGATTCAATCCTGTGGCTTCACCCTAATGATATTATCTAATTATAATCACTTCCCAAAGGCCTTATCTTTAAACATCATAGTTAAATTAAGTTTCCATTTTTTTATTTTTAATTTTTTTTATAGTACAAGGGATTAAACCCAAGGCCTTCACACTGACCTACATCTCCAAACTTTATGTTTTTTGGTTTTTTTTTAAACAGGGTCTCACAACCCTTGTTAAGTGGCCCAGACTGGGTTGGAAAAATCCCTTAGCCTCAGCCTCTAAGAGGGCTGGAATCACAGTAATGTTCTAGCATTCTTGGGAAGTTTGCACCTTTTTAATACCTCACAATGTAGATTAAATTTCAGCATTAGTTTGAAGGAACAAATGCCACAACGTGGTTAGGTGAAAAAAAAGGCATATGGAGTGTAGCAGAGACATGGAAAGCAGAGAAACCACCTGGCTTTCCTTGTGTGAGCAAAATAAGTTGTTTTACTCACCCAAGTGCAAACAAGTGGGCTAACGCTGAGGGAGAATCAGCATAGAATTGGGGAGACTTAAATGTAGACTTAAGTAGAGAAATGGTTGCTAGGCAGTTGCTAGGTGCTCCTGGGACTAGGTGGTGGAATAGATGTTTCTTGGAACCCAGGGATGGGATGTGATAGCCTTTCCTGTTGGTGCCAAGTTTATCTGCAATGGTTCTTCCTTCTGGTGGCAAAGTTTCTCACCAGGTGTGACCCTGGCTGAACTGTGGGCAGGGGCAGGCTTTGCCATGTCCTTGGGCATGACAGTGAACAGTATTAAATTAATAGAATAAATAGAACATGGTGTTTATTGAGTGGAAGATGCGAAAAAAAAAAAGAGAGAGAGAAAAGTCAAAATTGATTAGCTAAATTACTAGCAAAGTTCAGATGTAAGTTTTAGAAATTAAATAATTTCTTTAGAAAACTTTGGGCTTATAGTAATATTATATGGTAGTGTGACCAGTTCCCTGTAGATCTCTGATTCTTGTTTTGGGAGCAACAAAGATTGACGCCAACAAAACAGCAAGCAGCAAGCAATAGAGAATGGACAAATTCATGTTTATTACAAAGAATAAAAGAAAAGAGCTCCCCACTTGTCAGGGAGCGGTAAGAAACCATAGATATTTAACTCCATTGGCCTTTTAAAGAGTTTTTGGGACCTGTGTATGGGAGTCAGTTGTAGGTAGGCCTTTGATGTCTAGAAAGCAAACAAACAAGCTGCTGTGTTTTCATTTCACTTCCTCCAAGGTCTCTCCCATGTGTTTAAGGACCTCTTCTTTGCCTCTTGCATTCCAATAGGCTCTGAGAGTCAGTTTGCTTAGTTATTTGGGTCCTCTGGTATGTTAACTCAAGCCCTGACTTTAATTTTAGCATGTAGTTGAAGATTTTAGCAGTCAAATTGATATAGGAGATGAAATATGAAAGTATCTCCAACCTGTTTGATGTCTGATATGCTGAGCTTGTGTTCTCTAAAAATCAAAGAATGAATTCTAGGAACAACAGAGATTAAGAGTAGGAAGAATTTATTGAGAGAAAGATAGCTTCTGTCTAAGAGTGACAGAAGGGGTCCCCAGTGGATAGCTAGAGACTCCACTTTATAGGGAAGTTTTATAGAGCACAACCACATGGGTACAATGTGAATAATAGCTCTGATTGACCAATAAGGTTACAAGTATAGTCGCTTAAGTAATAGTGATCCAAAGGGGAAGCAAGTCACATGGCAAGAGTACATGGAAAGAACAAAAATCTTCCCAGGTGGGTGATGGATGTGGGGGTTTTGTTCACCCATGGAGGTGACTGATGGTTATCTAGACTTTACCAGACCAGATGTTATTACTTATCTCATTCCTTGAGGAAGTATATAGGCCTGGTCCTTTTGTTCTTGAGTCTTGGCCCCCAGCTGATCTGTCTCTGGCCACAGTTGTAGTGTGTTTTCACCTTTTGTCTTAACTCTCTTGAGAACTCAGGCTTCTCTGACTGCCTGTTACATTTCTACCTAATAAAATGAACAGATTATCTTATTGTTGAACTTGGTTTAGACATCAATTTATTTATTTGCAAAGTGAGAATACTTCATGGCATTTACATTAATAATTATGGGAAATAGGCTTCAGTTGTCCCGTTTTATCTTCCCTTCTACTTTCCACATAATTACTCAAAGGGAAGAAAAGAGCACCAGAAACTGAATAGAATTCCTGGCTCTAAAATCTACCTTTGACTACCAAAGACTGGAGCATGTAGCATAGACTGCCACATTTGTGTTTGTTAATTTAATCTATGTTATAAAAGTATGAACTTATTTTTCTATAGTATCTGGACATTTTTAATAATTCAGTAATTAGTAATTTTTCTTAAAATTGTATTTGGTTTAATAAAATTCAAATTAATGGTTTTTGTTTACGAAAATTAAACTAGTTCACAGCTGCATATGCTTTTCAATCACAGTTACATCATACTTTTTTAAAAAATATATTTATTGGTACGTTTTAGGTACACAATATGTTTACATTTATCATTAGGTGCTTGTACCTGAACATGATGTATCTTAGTTCTTATTTTTCCCCCATTACCTGTGCGCCCTTCACCCCCTCCATCCTTCCCTATTGACATAGATTTTGTTTCCATATTTTTTTCTTTTCTCATAATTTTTCCTTTCCCTTCTTCCCTTTCCCCTTCCCTTCCCACCAACCCTATACCTTTGGACCTTTTCCTATTTCAAAATATCAATTATTCATTTTAATCATTTTCATCCTTATTTACACTTTGAGTTTCTTACACTAGAGAAACTTTGGTATTGACACATCTGTGTCCTATTTATTTCACTTAAGAGTCTGGCCTCAATATGCATGCTTTTAGCTATAAATGTCTCTAGTTTCTTGTTCTTTATGGCTGGGTAGTACTCCATTTTATAAAAAAAACACACACATCTTCTTTATGCAGTTTCCAGTCGATTTGCACTTCACTGTTCCCAAGCTTTAGCTATTACAAACTGTGCCTCTATAAACACAGGTGCATGTATATCGTTGTGGTATGATTCTTTTAATT
>NW_004624841.1:5917316-5929598 GCF_000247695.1 Heterocephalus glaber | reverse complement strand
AGGTGATGCTTGCTTCCAGGAATGAATTTGGGAGTATTGCTTCCCTTTCAATTTCATTGAAGAGTTTGAACAGTAGTAGCAGTATTTCCTGTCTAAATGTCTTGTAGAATTCAGTGGTGAAGCCATCAAGATCTGGGCTTTTCTTAGTTGGTAAGTTTTTAATTACATTTTCAATTTCATTGATTGATAGTGGGTCATTTAGAATTTTTAGGTCTTCTTTGTTCAAGTTTGATAATTCATATGTATCTAGAAATCTTTCTGTTGCTTCTGTGTCTTCCATCTTATTGGCATAGATGTTCTGAAAGTAGGTATTGGTGATCCTCTGTATTTCTACTGGGTCCATTGTAATTTCATCCTTTTCATTCCTAATTGCATGGATTTGGGCCTTTTATTTCCTTTTTCTGATAAGGTTGGCTAAGGTTTTGTCAAATTTGTTTATTGTTTTGAAGAACCAACTCTTGGGTTCATTGATATTTTGTATTGTTCTCTTAGTCTCCACTACATTGATTTCTGCCCTGATCTTTATAATTTCTTCCTTTCTATGGGCTTTGGGTTTGTCTTGCTTTTCTTTTTCTAGAAGCTTGAGGTTCAGCATCACGTTGTTTAATTGGGCTCGTTCTCTTTTCCTAATATGCGTATTCACTGCTATGAATTTCCCTGGCAAGAATGCTTTCATTGTGCCTCATAGATTTCCAATATGTTGAATTGTCATTGTCATTTAATTGAAGTAACTGTCTGATTTCTTCTTTAATTTCCTCTGTGACCCACTGGTTATTCAGAAGTGAGTTGTTCAGTTTCTACATGTTTATGAAATTTTTGCAGTTTCTTTTGCTATGGATTTCCAATTTCATTGCACTGTGGTCTGATAATATACAGAGGATAGCTTCAGTTACTTTGTAATTACCTAAATAAGTTCTATGAGTGGGTATGTGGTCTATTTTGAAGAACAACCCATGTGAAGCTGAAAAGAATGTGTATTCTGATTTAGTGTTGTGGAACACTCTGTAAACCTGTGTTAAATTCATTTGTCCAAGAATTTGATTGAGTTTTAGTATTTTGTTACTTGTTTTTTGTCCAGTTGATCTTTCTCTTTGTGACAGTGGGGTATTGAGGTCCCATACTACTATTTTATTAGTGCTTATATGATTTTTCATGTCTGTTAGTATTTGTTTTCTATAGTTGGGTGCACTAGTGTTTGGTGCATAGATATTTATGATTGTCATCTCTTCCTTTTGGATTGTTCCCTTTACAAGGATCTCGTGTCCTTCTTTGTGTCTGTTAAGCAGTGTGGCTTTGAATTCCACTTGATGTGCAAAGAATATATCTACTTCTGCTTTTTTTGGGGTTCCCATCCCATGGAGCATTGTTTTCCACTCTTTAACTTTCAGTCTATGAGTTTCATTTTGAATTAAGTGTGTTTCTTGTACGTAGCATACTGTTGGATCTTGCTTCTTGACCCATTCTACCAGTCTACATCTTTTAATTGGTGAGTTGAGACCATTAACATTGATGGTTATAACTGGTATATATTGACTTATCATTGTCCTGACTTTTCTTTTTTTTTGGATTTTCCCCCTTTGCTTTCATTTTCTTCTTGTGGCCTGTGGATTCATTCTGTTGGGCTTCTTGGGGTTGTGATCTTCATTGTCTCTTCCTAGGATATTGCCTAAAATTTTTTGGAGTTCTGGCTTGGTATTCATGATGTTCCTAAGGTGCTCTTTGTCATGAAAATATGTTTTTTCACCACCAATTTTGAAAGATAATTTTGCAGGATATATCAATCTTGGTTGGAGGTTGTTTTCCTTTAGGTCTTGAAATACATCATTCCAACCTCTTCTTGCCTTAAGGGTTTATGGTGAAACATCTGCTGTGATTCTGATGGGCTTTCCTTTGTATATGATTTGTTTCTTTTCTCTAACTGCTTGTAGAACTTTGTTCTTCCATTGGGTTTCTGGAATCTTAATAATTATATGCCTATGTGAACATTTTTTTTGATCAAAGCTAGTTGGAATCCTGTATGCCTCACTTATGTATATATGTCAAGTTATTTTTCCCTGCTTAGGAAGTTTTCTGCCATCACTTCTGTGAACAGATTTTTTTATGTCATCTGCACTCTCTCCTGTTTCTTCTTTTGACTCCAATCAGTCTTATGTTATTCTTCTTTGCATTGTGTAGCAGTTGCTGGATAGATTTCTTGTGGTCCCTTACAATTTTGAAGAAATTTTTCTTTTCCTGGTCACTAATTGCAATCTTATCTTCTATATCTGAAATTCAGTCCTCACACTGGCTCATTCTGCTGCGTAGACTTTCAATGCAGTTTTTAATCTCCTGGAAATCTGTTTGCATCTGTTTGCATCTGCTTTATGGATTCCATTTGTTTCCTAAGTTGAGATTCCATCATGTTCTTCAACTCCTCTATTTTTTTTTAATTTGTGTCCTCTCTAGATTTATTAATCATGTCTTGCACTATGGGCACAATCTCTGCTGTTATGTGAGAAATTATTTCTGATTTCATTTTTTCCAGATCCTCTTTTGTTTGTAGTTTAGGGAGTCCAGGTAGTTCAGTATCAGAGTGTTCCATCTTGTTTCCCATTGGGGTTGCTGTAGGTGATCTGGAAGTCTGGTTCTGAGCCTTAAGTGTCTTCTAATTTCAATGCGGGGTGGTTGTTGCTGCTGGCACCTGCTCAGCTCACCTCCTCTGTGCTGTGAGTGGTAGTAGGTTGGCCTGGAAGCCTCCTACTCTGCCCTGGGAGCTGTGGAATGTTGACCCAGAAGCTCCTCTGTAGTGAGAGCTTTGGCATGCCTACCCAGAAGGCTCCTCTGTGCTGGGAGCTGTGGCACACTGACCTGGAAGCCTCCTCTTAAGGTAGACATTTAAATATAATAAAAATTCATTCTGAATAATAGAAAAGTATAGAGAGAATTGGGAAATAAAGCTATAAAAATGTTAACTACAGGGAAATACCAGGAAAATTTTAATACCAGGAAAAAGGAAGCTGTTAAAATGTATGACTAACAGGCCAAATAGGTCTCAATCTGAAACATGTTAGAAGTGAAAGAGATGACTTATTTGGTAAGATGTATTGCTTTGCCAAGAAGATGAACTTGTAGTAACTATGTGTATATTTGGCAAAATTTTAAAAAGCATACTTTAGAAATATAAAATTACAATAGATATGAATTACAAAGTAATATCTTTAGCCCACATGTGGGTGTGTCTGCACATCTAATAAAAAATACATACAAATTTTACCAAGATAAGTGCAAGAAAGTCTTAAATATTGTGGAGAATTTGCAAAATTCAGTTGAAGTTCCATGATGACAAAACAATTGAGGGAAAGAATAAACAAAATTTAAGACACTTAAAACCCATAGAATATACTTAATGCAATATGTGGTGTCTAAACACGACAATTGAGGGTACAAGTATATGCTGATATATACACATGAACATACAAATATGTATAAAATAAAATAGAGAGAGAGAGTTATAAGTATGCATTTATGTCTTTGGACATGATATCTCTAATCTAATCCTTTGGACATTTTACCCAAAAGAAAGTTGAAGCCAGCAAAGCAGAAAGATTCTCCTGAGGTGTGTGCCCCTAACTTGGAAACCTGCTGGCCCTGCTGTCTATTTGGGCAGACCTGAAAGTTAAATGAAAATTAAAGTCATAAATTAAAGGTACAGGAAGCTTAAAAGGTATATTTAGTTCTAATCTTGATGGGAATTTGGAAATGTGTTTTACTTGAACTTTACAAGTCAGAGAAAATGAGAATATAATTTTAGTGTTTTTCAGGAGTCTCTCTGGAACATTCCTGTATTAAATGGAAGTTGAATGTCCAAGTACAACTATTAATATTTGACTTTAGTAAAATATAAGTGCATATAAAGTAGTGAACTCAAAACCCTCAGAAAAGTAAGTTCAGATTTGGCTTCTCATTTCCAATTATCTTAATCCCAGAAAAATAAAAAGTGAAGCCATTTACTATTGCAGAGTGGAGTTTAAGGGGAGTGGAAACAATTTGCAACAGCCACATATAGGAGGAGCTCAGTTACTGGTGAGTATGGAGGCCAATTAATAGTAGAACACAATATGAATGTTTTCCATATTGCAAAACTATTATTTATTTTAAAATATCTCCATTAGGTGAGTGGAAGACCAAATATGATATATAAAGTTATACTAGTAGAGAACCAAAAGTGACCTAGGAAACCAAATTCACATGTGGGGACTACTTTCCAGATTTCAAGATTCAGGGCTGTTAGACAAACATTCATGAGAGGCCCACAGTACGGCAGGTGTGAGTACGATAGAAATGAAATCAGTATGTGAGTAAAGTAGCCTTTCTTTTCGCCCAGTAAAATTTGAGGATAAAATCAGTAGATAGGACATATATGATTGTATTTTAAGTGCAATACATCATTTTAGGATTTCTTTTGAGAATGTCTCTATTTAATCTGTGGGGTAGTTTCTAGAAAAAAAAAAAAACTTGCAGTTTTGGGGACGTACATAAACAAGTATTCTAAAAGCTTCCATGAACACACTGGTGGAAGAAACAGAAACACATAACAGGCCTGATACACTTTATGTATGTAAAAGATCAGCCAGAGAGTACAATACAAATAATATAGTAATAATAATTGGGAGAGGAAATTCAGCCGTGGTAATGTTTCAAAACCTATAGGCAGGATTTATTAAAGAATTATAGAAAATCTGGATTATTTATATACCACAAATGTTTCACAGCACTCAGAATTTACCACTAGCTATTGATTAGTTATCTCCATGCTATGCTTATGAGGTTGCCGACTCACTGGGATCCCATCATTTGATAATCGTGTTAGCAGTGTGCTACTGTGACTATTGCTACTGCTGCTGTGTGTTCCGCTCCCATCTATTAATGCTTATATATTTTTTTGCGGTGTTATCCCCTTAACACATACACTTTATACATACACTTCAACCTCATCAATAACTAGTACACCTATGTAGACATGCAAGTATTAGACAATTGCTATGGTTTGAATTTGTCCACCAAAACTCTTGTGTTGGAATCTTAAGCCCCATTGGAATTGTGTTGGGAAGTAGGGACTCATGAAAATGTTCAGGTCATGAGAACTCCACCTTCCTGAATAGATTAATGTGTGTCATAAAAGGGTTTGAGCCTGTGAGTCCAATTTTTTTTGTTCTCTCACCAATGATGTCTTCTGCTATTGTGTGACAAGGAGAAGGCCCTACTGGATGTGGCCCCTCAATCTTGGACTTCATATCGCAGCCTCTAAATCTGTAGAAAATGAATCTTTGTAAATAACCCAGCCTATGGTATTTTGTTATAGTGGCCCAAAACAGGCTAAAATGCTAATCTTTTAAGTGTTTCACCTATTTAGTCCTCCTAATAAGCCAATGAGGTGGAGTCTATATTATTCACATTTTACAGAAAAGTAACTAAAGCTCAGAGATTGCTTTGAACTAGTTCAATGACATACAGATAAAAAGACTGATTATTTAGTATCATTGCATTAAACCTAAAATGACTAATATTCAGAGAAGTTTGATGACTTGTTCGAAACCCCACGACTAGCAGGACATCTCCTCAGCATGTTGCCCTGTTATAAATGCAGAGTCTGATCTACACTACAAACACAGAGGTGCAGGTTCACCAACCTTTGCTTCCCTCTGGCTCTAAGGCATTGGAGCCATGAGAACTTTGGGTAGTTCTATAAGCTGTCTGAGCCTTTGTTTGTGTCTCTGCAACCTGAAGGCAACAACACTTCTGTTTCACAGTTATTAGGAAGCATAAGTGAGTAGGTACCTTTAAATAACTATGACACTTGGCACAAAATGTTTTTAATAAATTCCACCTCTCACCTCTGTCTTTTCCTGTCACCTTGCCATGGTATTCAAGAAAATAAGAAATGAATGCATGTGTCAGATTCTGATTCTTCATTTAAACTGGATGTAATTTTAACCCAAAGGCTCGTTTTCAAAATTAAATGAATAAAAAGCTTTTCCTTGAGGTATACATTTCCCCAATTTTTTTTTCTAATTTGCTGAAAAAGTGCATCTGAATTTAAATGCAAACTGTGGGTGATAACCTTTAGACAGTACTATTTATACAAATAATATCAGGCCTTGCAGAAGAACAAATAGCATGACTTTGATATGCATGATTACCATTAACCTTAATCAGACATGCCAAGCTCAGAATGCTGTGACTCCAGCAAGCAGCTCCCTGATTAGCTCTACTCAGCAGTAGGTTCCTCTGGGCTGCACATTAATAGCCTAACCCCCACCAAAGAGAAAGTCAAGAAATATTTTTTGTGGGAAATGGATGATTATGAATGGACTGGATGCAGCATCTTCATTCAATAAATATGGCACATTGATCAAGGTAGCTATCAAGTCATTTTGATGGATTATTTTTTCCTTATCTTCCTTGGAGTAAGATGTATTGGTTTAGCTCACTGCAAAGCATTCAGCCATGCTTGTAGATCACCCCTCCTTCATTAAAACAAACAACCTTGTGTATAGTGGCCTATAGATCAACCACCATGGAGTCTCCGAATAATTCATCCCAGAATGCTCTATGGTTGGCTGGCCCCTTTGTAAAAAAAGATATAATATCTGTCTCAAAGAGATATGTGTTTAAACATTAAATTCAATCCTTGGAAACTGATCTGAATAACATGTGTGCCTAGTAACTGGAAGTATGGTAAAAATAATGACACAAACATTTCAAAAATATTTACTGATTATCAAAGTAGACAAGAGAATACCTTAGTAGGAAAGTGATAGATGGTAAGTAATAGATGATAAGATAGAATGTGGCATCACACAAAATATAAATAAATAAACAAGCAAACTGGAGTTTAAATTCAAAGGTTTGGCATAAATTCAAACTTTTTGAATAATCTATCATATGACCAAGTAACATCCCCATTCCATCACACTCTAATTTCATTAAAAGAAAAAAATATATATATATGGTTAAATGAGATTATTTTCACTTCCACATTGTCTTTTTCTGTACCAGGGATCAACTCAGGACCTTGTGCTTCAAGGCAGGCAGTGGAATCACTGACCTAAATCCCCCGCCCCCAAGTTGTCCTTTCATGTCTGTATTTCTCTGTGTAAATCTTGTTCTAAAATTGATCCGCTGGAGGATGTGCATTATTAAGTAGAAATTAAATAAGTTCTTACTAGATTTTACTAATTCCTCCAAAAGGATGAAATTTTTTTCCTTAATTTTACATGAGAGGCTATTCTTTTTACTATAGCTCTATGATGTTTTATCACGAAACAAAATTCATGGAAGGCAAAAAAATATAGTTTAAATAGAGAGGGAGAGGGAAAGAGAGAGGCAGAGAGGGAGGAAGAATTGTAAAATCAATAAACAGCATAAGTACTTCCTAAACATCTTTATTTTTAATCTTATTTTAGACATTAAATTGGAAATATAGGAAATTGGGAAAAGAAATTCACATAGGTTTTTGTTTTCTTGATAATTACAGATTTTTTGAATGCAACTATGATAATGTCTATATGAAGTGTGTGCTCAAGTAAAATGGTATTTTATGAATTACAAAACAATTCATAATGTTTTGCAATTTTTTTCAAATACTTGAGATAAGAAAATAAATAAGTAGTATTTCATCACATAAAAATTAGCTCTGTAATATTGTTATTTTTTTCATTAAATATAGGATGTGTAGTGGTATTTTAAAAATGCTTGATCATTTTTTTCTAGTATGTATTTAATGGAACAGTTATTGATATCAGAAAAATAAAAGAGTTGGAATAAAAAATTGCTTAATCTGATAAACATTTAAACAAAAATGGAAATATCTGGTATATGATACATTAAAGATTTAACAATATGAGGTTATCCTTTCCGCTGAATAAATATTTACTGATACTCTCATTGGAAAAGTATTATGTTATTGAAACAAAGTTATCTAAGTATCCCATTTCATTATTATAAATACTGTATATAATTATATACAGTATTATAAAGAATGTATATAAAATATAAATGTTGATTAATCTTTCTTCTTAAAATCCTATTTTACTTAATACTTGTGAATAAAATCTGGTAAATGAAATTGGTTGAAATGAAATATAAAATTTTAAGGCTCTAATGGGACAATGAAAAATATTCCAAAGGACTGAGAAAAAGAATACATATTTTACATTAATTTTGCATTAATGTTACAAAAAAGTATAGCGCAAAGTATTGTATACCTTTGATAAGCATTTACACTGACATTAATGAAAATGATTTATTTTGTGTTTGTCTTTCTGTGTGTTAAACATAGTGCTGGGTTTTTACACACTATAGAGTCTCTCCTACAATTACTCTGTAATATATGGACTCTATCAAGATCTAAAGAGAAGAAAACTTTAATTTTATGTATTTATTTATCTTTTTTCCTCTGTTTTTTTTCTTTCTTTTTTATTTTTGGTGTGCATGAGTGTGTAACAAAAAATAGTTTTAAGCATTAGGAACTCAAAGGATACCTTAGTGTAGTTCCTTCTGAGAGTCTAATGATAAAATATTGCTGTATTTTTAATGTTCCTTTACGTGTGTATGTAAATATGTTCATGGTTTCCATAAGTGCAATTATCCATGGTATTCCTTACTTGAAAATGTACACATCATTATTTTAAAATATTTTTCTGTTTTGTGGATCCATACAGCTAACTCTAAATCAGCATTAGGAATTTGGATTGTGTCCTCCAATAGTTTTCTCCATGTTCATGAAACCATGTATTGGCTAGCTTTTTTCCTTTAAAACAATCAAAGAATACATTTCACATGTACTTCTCCATAACTTGCTTCTCTCAATTCACAGCAGGTCATGAATATCCCTCCAAATAAATCAAAATGAATGTGGTAAATTTCACATGAATTTAAAATGAAAAAATATTCCTCATGTAAGAAAAAATTACCACATAATTTACTAGTTTCAAGTTTGTCTTTATAATAAATAATCTACTAATTATTTTGAACAAAGCAGTCATTGGAGAAAAATATATACTATCTTAGCCATAGAGTCTACTTTGAGATTTTGATAGAAATTAATTAGTGGACATTTTTAAAAGTCATTAAATAACTTTTTAGCTTGGAAATTATTCTGAAAAGCATAATCTCATAATTTTAATTATTGGATAATTTGGTACACATTTTTAAAAAAATCTATGGATTTCATCTGAAGATTTAAAATATTTTCAAACCTATATTTGATGATACTTCCATTCTTACCAGGAATATGTAATGGAAACCTTATTCATATGTACAATACTTTTTTATGCTTATTTTCAATTTCATGGGAAGATTTGTATCTTATTTTGTTATATTTAATTATAAAATTTATTTTTTAGAGCAGTACGATGTACTCAGAAAACTTAAAGCCTTAAAATGTATTGCAATCAATGTATGTATATTCAATTTAACTGTGGTTACAATCAAACATGCATCTGTGTTGTGTGAAGTATTAACTTTGCAGTAGTTCCATAGCTTAATAAGTGTCCTTTTTTTCTTGCAAAAGTAATGCTACCCAGTATTGAAATAACACCAAAGGTCTCAGAATGAGAGAGCTAGTCAGAATGTTGCCAGATTGAAGACTGGACAAAGATCAGAGTTTTGGCATGACTCTATTTGCACTGGAGCATTTTCAAACATGTCCCCTGGACTGTGACCCTTTATATGTTTCTTTAAACTGAGAGAATTACTTTGACCTGGTCCAATGCCTTATTCATTTTACAGCATTCTTAATTCTTTGTGACTTCAGAATAGCCTCCTTCCCTTTAAAGGTGTTTAAAGCAGTTCCACCCCTTTAGCAAACAAAGCACTTCTTGCTAAGGCTGAAGGATTTTAAATATGATCTCATTGAGTCCCTAAGCATAAAATTGAAATCTGTCCTGTATTAGCACTCCAAATCAGTAGACTGCTAAGAGAGGAACATTGTTTTAATGACTCCAAGTAGTTTGTGCAATTTAAAATCTTGGCTTTCGTTTTGCTCTACTTTTTTTCCCCACCACTGGACTCCTGATCCATCTTAAATTATTCTCATCCATATCAACCCACAGAAATACATTTCTCCTATTCTTACTAGTTCTAAAAGATAACCACTAACTACCCAGTGATTGCATGAATGATAGATCTAAAGTTTAATAGAACTAAAAATGGTGAAAAAGAGAAAATTTGTCTCAGTTATTTTTCTACTCAACTATATTAAAATAAAAGTAGGTGATCTTAATTTTAGAGCTCTTAATGTGAATTACTATTTATTTTAAATACCATGAGCAGAGAAAGTAGGTGTGGCACATTTTCTGTGGTCTTTTGCACTTGGTCCTAAGGCAAAGACATAGTTGGTGTGTTCAGCCTTGGGATGGATAAAATTCAAGATAGAGGAAATGAAAAAGAGCTCTTCTCTACTCTAGTCATACCACTTCTAAACCTACACTCAATAAATTCATGTAGGATAGATGATTAATTTACTTTTAAAAATATTAAGTGAACAATGAAGGCAGGCACCACAGAAATTCCACTTTGTGGATGGTGTTCTGCTCTCTCTTGTTATTGCCAAGACACTTTTGAAATCAGAAGTGCTTTCTACCCATATGTTTAGTCAGCTCCATAGCCAAACCACAGAGAAATTCTCCCTCTTTCACTAAAACATTTATCTCTTTTGACACAGCACACTATAGGAGTAAAAATCACTAACAAAAATGTGTGATATCTGCCTCACACAACTTGTTCTTTTCATTCTCAAATACTTTTCTTATATAAAATTCTATTATGCTTATTTTCTCTTTTTATATACTCTAAGGTAAGATAGTTTTGAGCAGAATTTCCAAAGTATCTCCCAATGGGTGACCATGTGATTTTTTTCAGATTTGAGTTGAAGGATCATGCCAAAAGAGTTAGTGTCCAACTTGGATGTATTTTTCATTTATGCTATATCATCATATATCTGAAAGATATCAGTCCTTATTTCTAAGTATGTTTTCATGGTTAGGATGAAAAAGTAATTATCTTCTTTCTATTTTACATGTACCACATATTTTAGAAAACCTTTGCAAGAAGGTATAGATTTGAAGTGAACCTTAAATAGCAGAAATGATTTGAGAGCTGCAGGAAAAGGAAAGGAAATAAATAGAAACCATGTGTGAGGGAGTAGTGATATGAAAATTCTTTTTTTCTGTACCACATATATATTATTTCTTTTAATTCTGAAACAAACCTAAAAGTGATATAAATCAATAAATGCCACATTCATCATTTGGAATGGTGTTTCTGTTGAGGTAAGTTATAAAATCCAAGTAAAATAGTTAAAACTACAATGGCATGATAAAAATATAAGATAATGAAAAGTGTCCAAAACAGAATCTAATGACAGAAGCTAGAAGTTTATCAGACTATTGAAAACAGTGGTCTGGAGAATTTGTCAATTTATACACTGTAATCAAGAAGCCAGGAGGTGAAACTTTTTGTGGTCTCAAAGGCGTTTACATGGGAGTGCAGAGCGTTTCTTTTGCCTCATAAAAATGAAGCCTCATAAAAACGAAATCATTAAGAATGAAGACTCACAGCAGTGAAAGGTCCTCAAAAGTGTCCAATCTCAGCTTTAAATAATTCAACTGGATGTAGTTTAATGCCACCTGTGATTGCTAGCTTTTGCAGGCATTCTTGATCACTAGAAATTCAGGAGCCCTGCTGTATACAGGGGAAACAATATGTTAGGCCTCTATTCACTTCTTCAGTTTTATAAGTAAAAATATAAATCTTCCAAGTAATAAACAGCAGGCAGAAGAAGTATCAAATTTATGTGAACCAGCAGAAACCACAGATCATGTAAACAGACTCATGAGAAATTTAAATACTGAAGTAAGCAGAATAGTCTTAAAGTTTTTGATTAGTACGTGTTTGCAATACATAATGCTTACATTCATATTTGGGAGCAGGTAGGTGAAATTTATATACCTTGATTCTTTTCCTTTTCCTTCTGCTCTCCCCTCTCTTCCCTCCATCTTCCCTAGATCCTCTTCCCCAATTTTCATTTATTTTTTGGTTCATATTGGAAACATATAATGATTACATTCATTTTGGGTATTTGGTACATGTACATACACATATTGAATCTTTTTTTTTGTATTAAATTATTTTATTGGTACATTGTAGGTATACAACACAATTACATTTCTCATTGGGAAGTGTACCTTTACATAATGCATCTTGGTTCTTATTTTTTCCCCATTCCTAGCCCTCCCTTCA
>NW_004624841.1:5884127-5911836 GCF_000247695.1 Heterocephalus glaber | reverse complement strand
CCCTTTGGGGTTGCTGTAGGTGATCTGGAAGTCTGGTTTTGAGACTTATTTATGTGTTTTCTCATTTCAACTGGGGTGGGGGGCTGTTACCGCCTGCACAGATTACCTCCTCTGAGCTGGGTGAGGTGGGACAGGCGCCGGGAGCAGTGGTAGGGATGGTGATCCAAAAGCCTTTTCCTGTGGGCTGGATGCAGCTGGAGGGAAACCCCTTCCTTTGGACCAGGGTCAGTGGGATGGTGGCTCAGAAGCCCTTCCCTCTGGGCCAGGAGCAGTGGGAGGGATGGTGGCCCAAAAGCCCTTTCCTCTGGGCTGGGAGCAGCAGGAGGGATTGTGACCAGGAAGCCCCTTCCTCTGGACCAGGAGCAGTGAGACAATGGCTCAGAAGCCCCTACCTCTGGGCTAGGAAAAGCGGGACTCAGTACCTTGGTCTGGTGGTCTGGTGTCCTCTGGGTCTTTGTAGTGTGGAATCAGGTGGCTGCCTGTCTACAGTGGGGTGATTCGGTGTCTTCCGCATGACTCAGGACCTTGTTAGGGCGTGCACAGACCTGCCTGTCTCCGTCTTGAATCTTTTTACATCTCCCTCATCTCTTGATCCCCTTCCCATTTGCAAAAGATCTGTCTCCCTGTTTCCTTTTGTCAGTCCTTTATTTTTCTCTTTACTTTATGTATTTTGGTTTTCTCATGGAGATTTATTAAAAACCTAAACATAGATACTCTATTCAACCCATATATTCCCCATCTAGGTGTCTTCTTCACAGAATAAAGACATCATATAATAGTGATACATAACAATATTTATAGCAGGATAGTCTTTAAAGTGCTGTGTATAATACCAACGAGATAAATACAAAATGAGCCATTTAAGCAGACTGTTAAAAATGACTTTGAAATCTGGGGGTTACAAAATTGAAAATTGGGAGTGATGTCAGAAAAATGAGAGAATAGGAAGTGCTAGACCTCACAATGATATTAGTAATGAAATATTTTTATAAATCCAAAATCTAGTCAGGACATTTCAGTATGCTAAACATATACAACTGGAAGATCTGACATGCTGAATGAAGTAAGAAGAGCCATCTCACCATGCCTGTGTCATCCCTTCCACAAGTCATCTCAGTTCAGTGCCAGGAGAGTTCAAGAGTAACCAGCCCAGGCTGGTGGCTGAACTACCTCACAGGTAGTGCTGAAGAAGCCAGTAGAATCCAGACTCCTATGACCACTGCATCTGGCACTGCTCTGAGTTGTAAAACTGCACAAGTCAAGCTTCTCCTCCAGGAGGGAGAAGAGTGTGGTCTCAATGTCCCCAGGTTTTCAGAGGACCACTGATTATGTGACTTTTAAGTCAGAATGGGAATAGATTTCTTCAAGCATATAATGGTTTTTAAAAAAACTCTTCAAGATTATATGAAAAGCCTATATAAAAAAGTAATAGTATAGCAAGCAAGTTAATAGAAAAATACACAAGATACTTGAACATGCTCTTCACAAATGAATATACCCAACATGTAGAAGTGGTTACTTTATCAGTAATCAGAGAAGTACAAACTCATATTGCAGAGGTACACCAGTGCTCACTCATCAGAGATAACAAAATTAAAATGGGTACTCATGCAACTGCTTATGGCCACTGGGTGTGGGATACCTGTTACTTTTGTTTGTGATGACAAGAATGAAAAGTGATGAAACGCTTTGGAAGGCTGGCATTATCTACTCAGAGCAATGGAAAGAACCCTATCATCTGCAAATCCACTCAGCATGTACCATAATGAGTGCCTGTGCTCACCAAGAGGAAGGTAAAAGAAGGTTTACAGTGTGATTTCCTTGTAATAGGAAACGAAGCAGTTCCAAATAATTATCAGTACATGACATAAATATACTTTGGTATATTCACATAATGGAATTCCATACAGTAACAAAATGCCATTAGATGGCTATCCACAACGCTCATACTGTTGTATAAAGCACTGATAAAATACGATGTACTTTATGATTTCATTTGTGTAGTTAAAAAAACAGAAAAAAATCACTGTCTAATGTCTGGGGATGTGTGTCTTTTTTCTAAAATGCTGGTGAAGAGAAAGAAATTAGTTGTAAAATGCAGAAATTCCCCTTTTGGGGAAAAGAAGGCTAATAGGTAAGGAAGGGGTCTCAAAATGGCTTTTAGTAATCTAACAATATTCCCTTTTTTTGATCAGATTGATGATTATGCTGACAATTTTAAGTTGTAGATATTTGCTTCAATCTCAGCTTTGTGTGGATTCAAAAGTTCAAACAACGCTATGTGCAAAGGCAATAAATAAAATCACAGAAGTTATGATTTTTGAAGTCACATGAAAATGTCCTATCAATTACAGTATGATATTCTGTGAAGACTGTACAGTCAGGGACAGAAACCAACATGACGTATGCTCAGGGCAATATCTTATGAGAAGGTAATAGAGAAAGACATATGCAGGTTGTCACAATGAAATGATGCAGTAGAGAAGCATTCATTGCTACATTGTAGACACCTGGCTTCAAATGGAATTTTATTGAGATGCTGTTGGGGCAGAATATTATTACACGACCCTTTTCCCTTATGGTTAAATCAGGGCCTTTATAATTTCATTTGGTGATGATAGGAATTAGGCTGGCTTTTCAATTTGAAGAAAATTTGATATATTCCAGTCTCACGGCAATTATCAAAGAGACAGTTTAAGGAGACACCTGGAAATCATAGGTGTAAATATTAGTAAGATGTTCTTAGCCCTAGTCCCTTTCAAATTAGAAATAGGCTTCATGTTCTTTTCCATTGTGGTACCGTTAAAATCAACATCAACAATGCAAGCCTATTAGACTAGATTTAAGACATAGGGAGATGTGATCTCTCCTATTTCTCCCTGAGAGGACTCTTTGTTTCCTACACCATAGAATGCAGAACTGAAGAGAATTCTATACATGGAAAATGGAATTTTTTTCTTCATCTGAGAACCTTCCTGAACCCAGAGATACTCTTAGCCATCACTGCTCATCAAAACCTTTCATTAAAAAGGCCAAAAACCAAGTCTACATAATTTTCTCAACATTAAACAGCAAAAGTAAGTAAAACACCAAAAAATTAAAAGTACAAAAAAATAAGATTTCATTTATAGACTGTTGGTGGTCAGCAACCTGCATAGCATTGTGGTTATCTTTATTATTGGTGCAGAGAATTTTGGCACACTGACTTTGGCAGCAATTTTAAGTGTATATTTCCTTTGTTTAAGCAATTGGACTTCTAGGAATTTAGTCCCAAGTACAGTGCAGGATAATACACTATTGTTAGAAAAGGGAAATAGTCCATCAAAAAATATATACACACTTCAGGAAAAGAAAAATAGTATGATGTTTTTTCAACAGATGGTGTTAGCCTCATATGGGGGACCGTAAATGATGTTGTATATTGCAGAAAACCCACTACCCTTAGAGCAGAAATTGTAAATGAATGTGTAGCAATCTCAATGACCAAGGTCAACCAAGAAGCAATTCACTGCACTAATAAATGTCTGGAAGCTACTAGCCACCACTATTAGCACCTCTTGTAATTGTAGAAGCCAAAGACAACTTGTATTAATTTATATTAATCTCATGATGTCTCAATAAATTTAGTATTAAAATATTTTTGTAAGTTTTTATTTTCCTAAAGTTTATATATATATATATATATTTGTGGACTGTGTGTATATATTTTAACATTGGTTAAAATGGAAACAATCTATGTATTGATAAAATGGAATAATCAGTTCTTAGATTCTATGAGATTATGATAAGGAAATAATTTCATAGTATATGTACTTCTTATACATATATTTTTAAAAATTAGTTTTTGTCATATATATTTATATGTAACATGTTATATTATGTACGTATTTGTGTACATACATGCACACAGTAAAATCATTGCAGTTGAATGTACATACCCATCCTCTTCCATAGTTACCTTTATCATGTGGATGGTAAGAACATTGAAAATATATTTTCTTACCAAATTTTCAGTATATAATACACTGTTATTAACTACAATCTTCATGCTATACATTAGATATCTAGATTTATTAATCTTACCTAACTGCAAATTTGCATCTTTTGTTCTCTGTCTCATTTCTTTCCTCTCCCTGCCCAATACTCTTTCATTCTATTTATATTTCATTTTTAATATTTTATTTTGCATTTAAGTGAGATCATACAGGTTTTTTTCTGTCAGCCTTATTTCATTTAGAATAATATCCCACCTTTATCCATATTCTCTCAGATGACAGTATTTGCTTTTTTAAAGGTTGAATACTGTCCCATTGTGTGTATTTATGTGTTCATTTCATTTATCCATTTATCTATTCATTTGTTGATAGACACTTAGGTTGTTTTCATATCTTGGCTATTGTGAATAATGTACCAAACACAGAAGCACAGATATCTCTATGAAGTGCTCCTTTCATCTCACTTGGCTATATTTCCAGTAGAAAGATTGTTGGATTGTACAATACATGGTTTTTAAATTTTGAGGAAACTCCATACTGTTTTCCATGTGATAGCTGTAGCAATTTCTATTCACACTAACAGTATGTACCATATAAGGATAATCTTTTCTCATGATACTTTTAAGTGGAAAATTTTATGTCACTGTGTATGTGAAATGTCTTTGCCACACATCTGTATCAATACATATTCTCACATAAAAGAGTATAAAGACATGCATTCTAAAATATTAACAGTCACCTGTGACTACTGGGCTATATAATTAGATAAATTTCCCTTTATTTCATAAAGGTATATCTCTGCTAATGGAAATATGTAAAGAAAAATAGATGAGCAACTCAAAAAGTCAGTTTCCAGTAAGAGAATTATTAAACAGATGATGCAACAAGTTTGAGATCAACAAGGGATTTTTTTCTCTTTCAGTATAGTTTTCTTGGGAGTGATTCCATGACCTTCTGGATTGGACTGTCTGGTCTTAAGTGCTTTCTGCAGCAAGTAACATCATAACTGAGTAACTCAGCTTATTGACAATTGCTTGCACCAGACTTAATTTTTAGTGTGCTAAATCTTGTGTGTGTGTGTGTGTGTGTGTAACATCCCCTATAGAATAATGCAGTAATAAAAACATTAAACTATTCATAAAAATGGGGCCAGATAACCCAAAACACAGCACACAACTGACATGCCTGTACTTTAAGCACATTACAATCTCTGGAGCTATAATTCTGGGGAATTTATTTTTTTCCTCATCTAATTTTCAGGTTTGTAAGCTGATGTATCAATGCTCTTGTCTTACTCATTTAAAAGAAATAGCAGTTTTCATCTAGAAGCTTCTGTGTCTAGGGAAAAGAGTAATAATTCTAGTACCATCAAAAATTTGGGTTAAATACAGTTGTTATTATTTTTTAATGGCTGAAAAAATTTAACTTGGACATCAAAGTCCTTATCCATAAAGTGTTGATAATGATCCAAAATACATAGGGTTGTGGAAAAAATTGGATAAGCGCTCTTTTCAAAAGTGCCTAGAACAGAGTATCTTATCTGCACAAGGCTTCAGTAAATTAATTGGCAATGATGATAAATATTCATTCGTTTTTATTTATCTGGCAATAAGCCTGGAGGAAGCTTCACTCAGGGTTTGATTAATGTAATAGCTAGACTACCTCATTGGAATCATTGGATCTTTTTCTCTTTCTGTGCTGTTATCCCCTGTGCCAGCTTTTCCTGTGTGTGCTTGACTGGCTTAGTTCTTGGTTGCCGGCTGGCTGCCACAATGCTGGACAGCAAAGAAGAAAGCATTCAATAACATAAGTTGGTCCTTCTCTCTTATAATTGAGGAAACATTTTCAACAAGATGTCTAGCAAAATCATGGTTCCATCCCATGACTCACAAGCCCAGATCTGAATGTCAGGGATAGGAGTCTGTGTTTGGCTTAGACTGATCGGAACTTATTGTTGACCTAAGCCTTGTAAGCATTTTCCTGAAGGATGGATGGATGAATAGATACAAGGATGAAAGGATGAAAATTTAGGATTTTACATACAGAAAAAAAATTTCAAACATAATCTTTTGAATATCTATTTGTGTGAATTACAAAGCTCTGATAAGCCATGTACTCAAATAATCACATCAGTATTAATGCTATTTCACCCACTTCCCTAAAAATCAGACATATATAAACTCAAATCATTTGTAATTTTGAATTTTGGTCTTATTGGATTTAGGAATTCCTTTTTTTTTTTTTTTTTTTTTTGAGACAGGTTCTTGCTCTGTAGTTCAAGCTGGTTTTGAACTCCATGTAGCCAGACTGGGCTCGAATTCACAGCAATCCTGCTGTCTCAGCTTCCAGAGTGCTGAGATTATAGGCATGTGTAACCATACCTGGCTGGGATTGCTTCTTAATAGGTTTTTTCTTTTAAATAATTAATACCTTAAAATAACATAATCTTAGGAATATTGGATGAATCTATGCCAGTCCATGGTCAAAGATAATAAATGCTTCTGAATTTGTTGGGATAAAATTTGTTAAAAAGATTAGATGGGATCTTGGGTGTCTTCCAAAGGCTCACAAGTTAAATGTTTGTTACTCAGATTTGAACTATTAGAAAGTGGTGGTAAGTTTAACAGGTCTGGCCTAATGGGGCTTTTAGGTCACTGAGGGCTCACCTGCAAAGAGGATTGAGAACCCCTGCCTCATTCTGTTGTTGTCTGTTTCCTGTTCCAGCCAAGAGGCGAATGACTTTGCTATACCACATACTACTCACCATGATTTGCTCCCTGTCTTCAGGTCTAAAAGTAACAGGCCAATTGGTCATGAAGAGGAACCTCTAAAAATGTAAGCCAAAGTAAATCTTTTTTCTTTGTTGGTTGATTTTCTCAAGTGCTTGTTATAGTAACAGGAAGCTGATTAACACCAGATACTAATTCTTCCCTTGTGTTTTTCTGAAATGTCAAAAGTTAATATTTCCATTGTGATTCTTTAAAAGTAAGCATGTACAATTCTACTTGTGACTATGCTTTTAATCTTGTAGTATACCTTGTAGAGCTGGGCTGCTCTCTGATTAGCCCATGGGAAGCCAGATTTTCAAAGAGAACATGCCAGAGGGGAGGCAAACACACACACACACACACACACACACACAACTTAACTCATCCTGTAGCATTGTGTCTGCATGCTGCTTCATTAGATCTCTCTCTGGGCTTAAGTCTTTTATTATTTCTCCTCTTATCTGAGAATAATGTAGTACATTAACTTGGTCAGTAATAGTAAAACTAGTTGCAAATAGCAAACTGCAAAAATGTAAGGTTTATTTTTTGAATCCCCACTGAAATGAAACTAGAGGTTCAAAGGTGCATACATAATAGCAATAAGTAAAATGTAGATATCAACAGGTGAGGTTTCTAAATAATTTCTAGAGGAAAGAAATCATAAAATTGACTAGAACACATGAGATTGGGATTGTGTGGATGTAAAAAATATCAATAAATACACCTCCGAGGTTGTCATCTCTGAGTGGGAGGTGCAGGCAACATAAAGGAGCATGAACTGCTTAAATTTAATATTTGAATTAGAATACAAGGTCAAAGAAAGTTCAGGCCATATTTCAAAGAAAATAAAAAAGTGGGCCAAAAAAGTAAAACATAGATGAAACTCATGTTATATCTTTCAAGTAGTATTCTAGAGAGGATGAGAATATGTAAATCAGGAAATTATAAAAAGATATATCGTGGTGTCTCAGTTCAAGAACGTAACTTGTTCTACATTTTGGAAAAGATGGCCATTTTTTTTTCCCTTAAATTCTTTTATTGGTACATTGTAGGTATACAACACAATTACATTTCTCATTGGGAACTTGCACCTTTACATGATGCATCTTGGCTCTTATTTTTTTCCCCATTCCTAGCCCTCCCTTCATCCCCTCCACCCTTCCCTATTTACAAAGACTTTATTTCCATTTTTTCAATTTCTCAGAATTTTCCTTTCCCTTCTTTCCTTTCCCCTGCCCCTCCCACTACCCCTACTCCTTTGGACCCTTTCTTCCTGTTTTGCATTATCAATTATTCATTCTAATCATTGGTACATTTTCCAATATAATGATATTCATCATTGGAAATTTGCACCTTCACATAATCTCTCTGGGTTCTTATTTTTCACCCTTGCCCAGCCCTCCCTTCAACCCCTCCAGTCCTCCTTATTTACAAAGATTTTGTTCCTATTTTTCCATTTTCTCATATTCCATTCCCTTCTTTCCTTTCCCCTACCCCTCCCACTTCCTTCCCCTTTGTCCCTTTTCTTCCTATTTCACATTACCTATTATACATTTAGTCCTTATTTACACTTTCAGTTTCTCACACCAGAGAAACTATTCGGTATTTACACATGTGTGTCCTATTTATTTCACTTAAGAGTATGGCCTCAATGTGCATCCACTTAGCTATAAATGTCTCTAATTTCTCATTTTTTATGGCTGAGTAGTACTCCATTTTATTAAAAAACCCACATTTTCTTTATCCAGTCTCCAGTTGATGGGCATTTGGGCTGTTTCCAAGTTTTAGCTATTACAGACTGCGCTGCTATGAACATGGGTGCACATGTATCACTGTGGTATGATTCTTTTAATTCTTTGGGGAAGATCCCCAGCAGTGGAATAGCAGGGCCAGATGGGACTTCCAGTCCTAGTTCTTTGAGGTATCTCCATACTGATTTCCACAGTGCTTGCACCAGTCTACACTCCCACCAGCAGTGGAGCAGGGTTCCTCTTTCCCCACAGCCCCACCAGCATTTGTTATTGGTTGATTTCATGATAGCAGCCATTCTTTCTGGAGTGAAGTGGAATCTCAGCATTGTTTTCATTTGCATCTCTCGAATGATCAGTGATGTTGAACATTTTTTCATGTATTTATTTGCTATTTCTACTTCTTTGTCTGAGAAATGTCTGTTCATTTCAGATGCCCATTTTTGGATTGGATCTTTAAATTTGGGAGGTCTGATCTTTTTAAGTTCTTTATAGATTCGAGATAGTAGACCTTTGTCTGAGGAAGAGCAGGTGAAGATTTTTCCCCACATTGTGGGTTGTCTTTTCACACTGCTGGTGGTTTCTCTTGCTGTTCAGAAGCTTTTTAATAAGAAGAGATACCACTTGTTGATTGTTTGTGCTAGTTCACGGGCAACTGAGGTTTTGTTCATAAAATCTTTTCCTACACCAATGTCTTCAAGAGTTCTACCTAACCACTGTTCCAACTGGTTCAACATTTCTATTTTAATATTTAGATCTTTAATCCATTTTGATTTTAGTTTAGGTCATGGTGAGAGATATAGGTCTAGTTTTAATCTTTGGCAAGTTGAACCCAATTTTTCCAGCACCATTTATTAAAGAGGCTATCTTTCCTCCAGTGAGGGTGTTTGGCTCCTTTATCGAAGTTGAGATGGCTGAGTATGTCTGGCATTGTTTCTGCATCTTCTAATCTGTCCACTGGTCCTCAAGTCTGTTTCTTTGCCAGTACCATGCTGTTTTATCACAGTAGCTTTGCAGTATAGTTGCAGGTTGGGGATTGTGATACCCCTGTTATGTCTCTGTTACCTGGAATTGCTTTTGCTATTCTGGGTCTCTTCTTGTTCCAAATAAATTTTTGGATTGTTTTCTCAAGATCCCTAAAGTATGCTGGTGGGATCTCAATTGGAATTGCATTGAATGTATATAGCAGTTTTGGACGTATGGAAGATGGCCATGTTTTTGTTTGGGAAAGTTGGTCACAGTTATGTTTGTCACCTGATGCAGAGTTTCCAACAAAACCACCATTTTGCCAAATGCTTCTCTTTGCAAACAAAATCTTTGGCAGACAACAGTGTTCATGAACTGAGGGACCACTGTGATATAAGATAATTTCTTTTAAGCCTGGGAACATACTTCCAACAACTGAATGGATTTAAAAGTGATGGATGATGAAAATTGAACAGTCATCAACACTGTCACAATCTCTTAAAAGTTAAGAAAATCACAAAGTATGAGTACTTTAACTATGCAGAAATCATACAATTTTCATTTTTTGTGGATTGATCTTTTCAAAATAACCTAATCACTAAAAATATTTATAACTCGAAGCTAATATTAATGGTGCCTTTATGGTTATTTATGGCCATACAGAGAATAGTAAAAATTTGAATGAAAATCCACCCATTCCCAGGTGGAGCAAGGTAAAATTGTCTTCCTGTTTGTACTCTCATACTGTAAATAAACGCCCTTCTCTCAGTCTATTTAGTGCTACATGTTTTTAATTTGTGTACTTTTTGTTGGTGACTACTCTGTTTATGATGAGTACAAAGCACAGGGCCAATATACTATGGAATGTTCCTAAATGCAAGAATTCTATAGTATGCTTTATGAAGAAAATTCCTGTCCAAGGTGAGTTTTGTTCACCAGTTACAGTATTGTTGGCTGAGTTTAATGTTAATGACAACAAATATAGGTTAAAGGTGTATTGAAACAGAAACATAAATTTAAAGATGGTTATGTATTGATCAGTTAATTAAAAAATTTGTAGCCAGTGGCTCATAGGAACCCAACTGTGCATTTCCCTTGTTGTAAGTATTTGCTAATTTGGTGTTCACAGCCACTTCCTAGACTAAAACCACTGCAAATAACAGAAAGTATGTCTCTTGAAAGGGACAAGTATTAGATCTTTCTGTAACATTGGGCAACCTAATCTGATAATCAGAATTAAACTTTCAAAGAAGATCATTTCAAACTTAGTTCTACATCTAATGAAACTCTTCAAAAAGTATGCTCTTGGAACAAAGATTTTAGTTTTCATCCAGTTAAATATATATGAGGGAAAGAGAATGATCTCAGTAAAATAAAAGAGAGATACAAGGTAAGGAAAATGAAGTACTGTGGAATAAGGCAAGAAATAAGTAGTGGATAGCTACAAAACAGACCTAGGTACCAACTAATGAAAAGCAGAAAGAAAACACTTGGCCTCTGAAAATGGAGGGGGGAAAAGATAAATAACTCTTTTGCCATTTGGCTCCTTTTGATCAACCTTCTAACCTTCTCTACCTGGCTTTTAGCCTCAAAAACATGACCTGCATGAATTCTATCAGTGAGCTACTTTATGTTTCCACTTCAGATTGGCATTAACCATAGGACTGGGGATCAGAAGGATGTAAGGTGGTAAGAAAGGTGATTATTCTACTGGTTCTCTCTTGGCAAAGGTGCGTGAGACTGGCTGTTTCCTGCCATCAAGGGTTTCTGTTTCTATCAATTTGGCTATCTCTACATAGATCTCTCTATTTGGGTCCCAGTAGTTATTCTCTGCCACTGTTCCCTTAGGAGTAGGATGGTGACGGCTCAGTTGTTATTATACTGTGTTCTTCCACTTTACCTTGCACGTCCATACACACCTTATCTGTAACATTGTAAGTACTCCTTCATAAATAAATGCAAATGATCTTAATTTACACGTGTCATGTTTTCTATAACAGATACACTATACAGTACACAATAAAACTGAGTGTTAGAAAAGCCAGAGACAATGATAAGTTCACCTTAGTCTTTTGCCAATAAATACATGAGAAAAATTATAAACACAGGGAAAAAGCCATTTTATACATAAGTTTTTAAATGTAAAGAAAATTAAAAAGAGACAGAATTTATTTAAATTTGATACCAGACTATTATCCTTTTATTAGTTTAAAGTTTATGGAATTGAACTCATGAGAAATGTATAAATAAAAAACCTGGTTCATAAGCCTTTTTAATTCATTATGAAAAACACTATATTAATAAAAATATAATTTGTTGGAAACTTATAGCAATTCACTGACTTGATTGTAATAGTACACCAGATGTAATTCTTAAAGCTCTTTAATAAAAAAGTAAAATTTTATACATTGGATATTGACAAGTAGAAGCAAAGGAGGGATTTGAAGAAAAAGCAGATGTTTATGTATGTATACATGTATAAATTATTAAAGTTAAGATTATGACTTATAAATGCTATTTAAACTTATAGAGCCAATTACTAAAATACATGTTTCTAAATGTTAAGTTTATATATACATCTAGAGTCAAACATGTAGAGAGATATATAGTTTAAAATATAAATATTTTGAAAGGTATTAAATATAGATACTTTAAAAATAAGGGACCAGGGACTGAAGACAGAGAAGATAATGTACAATTGAGAATCAGTTGATAGTTGATACTATGCAAAAATAAGTGAACAAGGAATGGAGACTATAGTCATGTATTCTCATATATACAAACAGGATGAAGTTGAAAGTATATAAACACGCACATATACATATCTGTGTGTGTATGTGTGTGTAGAACCATTAAAAATAAAAGAAGTATTCCCTTTTCATCTGAGGACGGCTTATTCCAAGTACTTGTCATATTTTTGTGGAATTTGCTGTTTGTAACAAGCTCTTTGTCCTTTTTGACATGCTAATACAGAGCATTTGCCACAATTGAAGAATATGTGCTAAGGAGATTTCTGTTTCTATCCACGTAGAGCAACAGAAAGTAGATTTATCTTTCTGCATGAAACAATTTTTTAAAAATGGGTATAAACAGAAAGGGAGAAGACAGGAATTACCAATATTAATAATGACAGAGCTGGCATCTCTGTGGACTTCATAGCTTTTATAAAGATAACAGCAATTATTTTAAACAACATTGTTATGTGTAGGGTATTAGTCATTTTCTCAATGCTCAAACAATACCCAATACCCACAACTTAAAGGAGAAGAGATTTAATTTGTTCATGGTTTCTATGCATGACCAACTGGCTCCAAGACAGAGATGCCTTGGTTGGAAGGGTGTGGTACAGCAAAACTGCCTACTTCATGGTGCCAAGGAAGCAGAGCAGGGGACAAATGGCAGAACAGAAGAGATGAGAGAGACCAGACATAGATGCCAAGGTCACACCTCCGTGACCCACCCAGACACACCTGACTCTGCTCCACCAATCCCTGGGTCAGATCCCCAAACCAATCAAATTTAAACACCACCCTGACCACCACAGACAAATTCCTGGAAAAGCACAAAGTAACAAAGAGGACTCATGACCCTATAGGTTACATAGATAGCCTTGAATTCAGTCCAGAATTTGTTCTCTGTTTGAAATCTTCCAGGAGAAAATTTCAGCCTCAGATTGTCTCCCTGATTAATTCTACCACCAAATATTTAAGGAAGAAGTGATACTATTTCCAGAAAATTTCCTTCAGATAATTAAAGAAGAGAAACTACACCTCAGCAATACAGCCATCATTACCCTGATATCAATATCAGATAAGGACAAAAATCACAAAGTAAACATAGAAATAAGTATTCCTTATGAACAATGACACAAATATTTAACAAATTATATCAAATCCAACAATTGTAAAAAGTATAATTCATCAACTTGCTTTTACTTTTGGTTTAATATTTGAATCAAATCATGGAATAACATCATAGTTAGTGTAATTTTTACATAATAGCATCTAATACATGAAGATGAACATGTTTATTATCAACAAAATTTTAAAAGATAACCTCCCTAACATTTTGCAAAATTTCACTGAAGTTAATGACAAATATGAGGAACTTTATACTTATAGGACATTTGGAAAATGGCAGCAAGTAAAGTACATTATTTCTCATTATGTACTGTAAAAGCATGCAAAGAGAAATGGCAAAAGTTTAAAGAAAAAATGTTTAAAACAGTATAGAATGTGAAGCACCTGCTCCAGAGCTGGATGAAAGAACACAGTACTAATATATCTTAGTTTTTGGTATTTTCTACCTCACACTTTTAGGAAAAATACATAGACAACTATTCTGTGAGTTACCAAGTTAAGATAATATATTGGAAAAACTGCGAATGTCCCATTGATTCATTTGTTACTTTTATGAGAAAAAGCACAAGAGACTAAAAAAAACTTTTGAGAGATAATCTTTATTTTCTTAGGTTGAATCGAGTGTGTATAAAACATGAAAAAAATATTACAATGTAATTCAATATTCTTTATTTTATTAAAATAAAGCCTTATAATTAGGGAAACAGTGACTCTGAAAAATCATTGTGTCTCACAGGAGTTCACTAGAAAAGTGAACTTAGTTACTCTAGTTGCACTTCAAAAGCTTTTGAACTAGGCATTAGTTTTTTAAATGTTATTTACAGAGTGTTATAAATTCACTGATTTTTTGTTTCATTTTGTGATCCCAAGCAACTACCAACAAGGTTTCTAGTAGATTTCTAAAAAGTTAGAAATGATAATAATTAAAGGAAATAGTCTTCCTTATACTTTTGACACTTATAGTATATATATTTTATCAGTGTTTTTGAGGTAAATTTTCAGATAATAAACTACATAAACTCTTGATAGTGTTAGTCTTAATAAACATACATAAACTCTTGATAGTGTTAAATGTGCCTATTGTAGTGGATATGTTCTGGGACTTGTTTTAATTTACATTTGGTGATTAGAGATATTCAGCATCTTTTCATATTTTATGTGCCATTTGTGCATTTTACTGTATGATAAAATTATTTTTTGTACATTTTTTTTAAATATGAAAATTTAATTTAAAAATTTCCAAATTTGTTGTTAGATTTCATTTACTAGGTAAATGGAAACATGCTGGAAACCCAGGCAATCTGGGTCTTAAATTCATGGTTTGATTTTACCAGAACTAAGAGGGATCTATTTTTCTTTGCAGCCTTTGTGAGTGCAGGTGCCGAATTTATTTCAGATGAGATGATAATTTTCTCAATTATTTAGTAATTCATTGAGGTTTGTTTTTACCTAGATTCCTCTTCTACTTTTATATATGTAATTATACTTGTTTACTTTTACATCAAAATGATTTAATTATATAGAAAGTAAAATGACAAGAAAAGCTTAAACTTAAAATAGGAAATGAAATGCTGTGAATGCCTTCATGGAAAGAATGTTCACATGGTTGTTAATGTTCTACTTTTCAGAAAAGACAAGGCAGCAATTCACTTTCCATCTTCTAGCATTTACAATCCAAGGTTGATTTTCTGATATATATTGAAGCGTGTGTAGATTTTAGGGAAACTTTCTTTCCTTTTTCAAGTCTTCTACTGAAATGATTCACTGAATGTTAGCGGTATATTGTCCTCCTTTTATCTTCATAAGGGAAATAGACAATCAGTTTGCTCTTACATTCTTCTGAGAGTCAGAAAATCTCAATACCACAGACAATATAAATATATAGACAGATCTCTTGTCTTTTCACTTTATTTGTCCCAATTTTTTCTCTTTCTTGAAACTTACAGCACTCATTAGACTGTAATTCTTGGTGGCACTTGGGCTCATAAAATGATTATGAGTTTAGGAGTAGGAATTCACTGCATTTATATCATGACATTTTCAAATATAGTTAACTTCTTAAAGCCTCAATTTTTATTTTTTTGTTTTAACTTATAATTTTACTTGTATAAACCTCCTGTGTGTGACTTTTAGACTAAGTGAGCTATCTGAAGCACTAGATTAGAAACTGACAAGTGACTAGGTTTTGTTTGCTTCTCTCTGTTTACTTCTTGCCTTTAGTGATCTGTTATAGTCCCTTCTTCATATCATCTTAATTTACATTTTATATTTTTTCTTATAAAACAAATATGTTGATTTACTAAATCAAAAATGTAAATTTCTTTAGCTAGCTGGTTATTAGCTTATTTACCCATATCTTTGCACGTTGGAGTTACATGCCAAATGCCAAATTTGATGATGGTAATGCAATTAAATAATCCTACTCAGTCAACAACATATAAACAATTAACTGCTGAATTCACTGGAAATTAAAGAGACAGTATACATTCCACTTAACAACTATAAGACCATGAGAAAGAAAAGTAAAATCTTTAAATATGACAGATTATGGTAAAATAATTGAAGAAGTCAGGAAACTTTCTTTTTTTTGGTACCAGGGATTGAACTCAGGACCTTGCACTTGCAAGGCAGGTGCAGTGCCACTGAGCTAAGCCCCCTGCCTTTTTATACTTTTTGAAACAGGGTCTCACTATGTAGTTCAGACTGGTCTTGAACACACTATGTAGGCCAGGCTGGCCTCGAACTGAAGGCAATCTTCCTGTCTTGGCCTCCTGAGTGCTGGAATTATGGGTGTGTGCCACCACACTGAACAAAACTTTTATTTTTATGAAACTGTCTACCATGGCCTTGGACAAGTGCACATATAGAATGAGAAAATTGTGAAAATGTTGATTTGTTTCAGTTAACATAAAGAGAAACATTAATTATGGAAGTACCATTGTATTTAATACTACCTACAGAAAAATGGAACATGAAACTCAGCAAGACACCCACAGGTGGTAATCACATTTTCTAGATATGGATTCTAATGAGATTGATCTATTTTAAACATTCATCTTCCATACACTTGCTATGCCTTTGGTGCAATGGGAGTTATGGAAATGATGAGAGTTGATTTCTCGCCTGTTCATATATTGACATCTTAGAAAAATGTTTTCCCTTCGTGAATCAGAAAGAGAAAGAGGATTTTTGGGGGGACAGGGAAGTAGAGAGCAGGGGTACTACTCAGAGGGAAAGTGGTTGCTTTAAGTTTTTAATAGAACTTTACTTAAGAAATCTTTACCTTGAGAAAGTGTGTATGTGTGCGTGTGTGTGTGTGTCCATTCATACAGGTGTGCTTATCAGCTTAAATCCCTGTGCCAGCAAACACTAGCTCCGTTACTTAGAACCCATGTGAACTTGAGCAAATTAATTATTTAATTTGTTTTGTAAGTGTGACCTGGGAAATGGGGGAATGTATTGCTTCCTAACCCGACTCCATCAGATGAAATTTTTAAACAAGTAAACTATCTAGAACAATGAATGACCTGTAATAATCATTCTTATATGTTATTGGTTTTGTGACTATTATTTCTCATGACTGTCCTGCTCATCATTTCTTCAAATTTCTATTAAACCTTTCTATTAGCAATATGAACACTTTAACATTTTAATTTGACAAAAAAATCTCACTTAGGAATATAATCTTACATTCATAAAACAACCAGTTTTGAGTACTTATGTATGTATGAAATATTCTATCAGAGAAAGAATAATACAACACTTAATAGTTGAAAAGTAAATAGATACATGGTTATAGATTCATATTGTTCAATTTTAAAAATAAATGACTTTGCATTTCTGCATAGGGTCAGAAAAGACTGATTATTCTACAGGAATAATCAATCCCCAAATCTCATTGTTTTGAAAGTAACAATGTTTCTGATCCATGTCCACCTTTTGTTATTATAGGTGTCCAGGGTTTCTGTTTGTATCTTACATGCTACTTCCCTGTGCAAAAAAGACAGAATGTGAGGAGGAGACTACCCCTTGTTTCTCAAAGGCAATGTGTAAATTTGCCTGCAATTTTTTGTTAGAAGTAAGTAGCACGCACACCTATCTTCTACTAATGGGAAAAGAAGTTCTATCATATCATAAGTTGAAGGATATAGTGCTGCAGTATTTGTGAAAAATGCTAAATGACTACCTTTGTCTATACAATTGGCCTAGAGGGACAGACAATAGAAATGTAAGTTGTTGAGTAATGGTTGCCTGATTACCTAATAAAAAATAAGTTTGTGAATTTATATGTTGGCATTAACATCTATAATGATGCAAATGCATATGCTTATCAAGGAGAAGGGAGGGTAAAGGAAGTAGGGAAATTGTGAGCAGCTATTGCTATTTTTATATCTTTTCCTGTTGTTTGTATCCTGTAAGCAACAGATTTTCTGTTGTATTTTTAAGGTAGTACAAGCATAAAGGTAAAGATGAAATCCAAACCCTGTGTAATTATTTATTGGATGGCATGGGCTTAAATTTATTTTAAGAACATTATATGAACTTTGTTACATTATAAGAAACAATTAAACAGAGAGGCAGAGTGATACCAATTTATGAGAGGTCTCTACACTTATGCTGTTCCTTTTGGCACCAGGGTGCTATTTCTGATTGTTGATAAAATTCTCCAAATTCAGGAAATTCTAGGTCTTGTCTTGCTTTGATTGTAGAGTTTATGGTTTACCAAAATTAAAAAGACTAGTTGAAAGAGACTATGTAATAAGAATTATGTATATGCTTCTGTACATGGAATATATTGCCTCTATGGCTTGCACAGTGTACACCAAAGACAGAGGATGGAGGCTCCCAGGAGGTCTGACATATGGCAGTGCTCCCAGGAGCAATGTCCTTGAAGGCAGTTGAAAGAGATAAGAAGCACGTGAGCAGCTGGCTGGATGGGATTAACTCTGGGTTGTTGTGGAGACAACAAATTACTTGCAGCAACATACTGAACTTTCAGAATAGTAAGGTGAGGACCATGGTGAGCACTGAGGTTTATGTGAAAGGCTAAGTAGTAGCTTTTTATACCATTACTTGAACATTTTTATTTCTTTGCT
Organism: Heterocephalus glaber; assembly: GCF_000247695.1. Next base: position 5,893,403 of record NW_004624841.1, on the reverse strand, counting down.
TCTGGAAAATAAAAAAAATCATCTGCAGCCATATTATAGTCATTTTTATAAAATATTTTTATTCTCTTCCACAGGTTCTCAGGAGACATTAGCATTTTTAAATAAAAAGGTCTCAGTAATATACCTTTTTCATTCAGTTTTTTAAGTCAACAAAATACAGTAGTAGCAATTTTTGAAAAGGTAGTGTTTAGTTCCCTTCTCTTCTGTTTTACAGTGTCATTTATCTCGACTGGTAATGTATTTTATTACTTGAGTGATGTGACCTCTTTGTCATAACTCTCTACAAACTGCTTCAATGTAAATTTCACCAGTGATCTGTTTCTGATTTTTAATGTCAACTTTTGAGGTAGCCATAATTATAATGTACCGGTTTCCACTCCTGCTGTAGTTCATGCATATCTTATAGAGTAATATAAAAATGGTCTAAATTATCTTCTGCCATAATTTTTATACTTTTATACTTCTACTTGAACATTTACACAGTGTAACTGATCTATACTGAATGGTTTTATAGGCTGAATTGTCTCCCTCAAAATGCACAGAACCACCAGTACATCAGAATGTGACTGCATTTGGTGATAAGGTCTTTAAAGAGGTCATTAAGGTTAAATGATGTCAAAGGGCAGGACCCAGTCAGATCTAATTGCTGTCTTTATAAGAAGAGCTCTGGGCATACAAGAGCAGATGGCAGTGGGGCCTGGACAAGACACCACACAGGGCAACAGTGACAATGTGGTCCTGTGTAATAATCCGAGGAGGGAGGCATAAAGATCACCAAGTCTCCTAACACCTTCATCTTGGCCTCTGGCCTCCAACACTGAGAAAACAAAGTTTTGTTTAAGTCCCTCAATCTGTGGTATTTTGTTAGGACACCTCTAGCAAACTAATACAGATCAGCATTAAAGACTTTTATCCAATACAAACAAATAAACAGTACAAAGCAATGCTTTCTTATTATCTAATTCTTTGATCAGGAACAGGACAAAGTTAGATCTTCGACAAAGAACTTGGACTTGTTTCATATTACATATTCCCAGTTTGAAGGGCTTTGAAAGGGATGGATCAGATAAGCTCAAGGCAGGTTAAAATGAAGACAAATCCATACCACCTCATACCAGAACATCAACCAAAACTTCTTGGAAATCAACAAACAAAATGTAGTTGTCTGGAGCAAAATTTCAATCATCCTGGAACTTCTGACTGCATTTAAGGGCCAAAATATAGGGGTTTTTTCCTTTCTTTCTTTTTTTTTTTTTTTTGACAACATGCTAAGAAACCCTTATTTTTGGATAGAAAATGGCTGAAATGGGTTTTGCAGAGAAAGCTCGTTTGGAGAGTATTGAAACATTGCTAAAATATTCAACTTATTTTTCTATTGTTCAGTGAAGTGTTGCAAACTTTCCTACTGAGCACATCATGTTCAATCCCTAATGCAAATAGATTCAGTTCCAATCCATTTCATCCCCGTGCTTTACTTATTTGTATCCTACTGAGACATTTTTGATGCCAGATATTCTCATCGTCCCTATGTTCTATTTTTTAAAAATCTATCAATTTCCCCTCCGTGGAGTTTGCTAGATGTCCTGTATAGCAAACAGTTAAATTTAAATAAGTATTGTATATTTACAGTTCTAAGGGTTAGTGACCATTAAGTTGGAAAGAAAGTGAAAATACATCGTTAAGATTTGCATAAAAGAATTATGAAAGGAGCTGATTAATTCTGACCTTTTAATAGGATTGGTTACACTAATTTTCAAAAATCCCTTAAAATCTTTGAATGCTGATTGCTACTTTTAAAAGATAGGTTTTTTTTTAATGGATGCTACCAGGTATCAATTAGTAATTAATACTGAATACTGATTAAATGATATACAAAGGATTGGACTTACTCTGAAAATATAATCAACTGGGGCTTTGTTTCATGTAGGATTAAGCCACAAAAATCCTCTTTTATTCATTCATATTAGAAGCAGTAAATACTGGAATGCAAACCCAGTGGTTTTGTATTTCTTTGAGCTGTTATACTATGTGGAAAGAAAAGGATCAGCCACAGACTATTGTTTAGACTAGAAATCTTTGTACAATGAGGGATAGGAAAAACAATGTAACTAAGAAAAAGGATGAAATTAGACAGTGAACTTCTAGGTGATTAGTAGCAAGGGTAAATTCCTTATCATCTAAGAAGCAATGTTTTATTGCTTGGCCCTGCCACCATAGTAAAAATTCCATTTGTTTACCCGATTATTGTAATATGTATTTCCAAGGCAACAATGAACTGGGGGCTAAATATAGGATCCTAGCAACAGTGTTCCTCAAGTTCTGCTAGTTTTCAGTTTGTATGAATTTTACCAGCCCCTTCCACAACATCTTAAAAGTTTTCAACTTTTGCTCAAAATATAAAGTCAACGTTTAGTTTAGTTTATATTTAGGAAAGACATTTCTTATCCCAGGGTCAGGAGAGTACATAGTAAAGACATTGTAATTAATGGCACATAACAGTTGATGTGTATGATGACCTATGGGGTAAACGATTTAATAGAATGAAAAAACTGACCTTCTAGAGGGACTATCAGGAATTGTTAGACCAAATTTCTTGGAGAGGAGAAAGGAAATAAAATTAGAAGACAAGTCTTTGAATATGAGCCACAAGAGGCCATTATAAACATGTGGGTTCGTATGCTTCTTGGTGGATGGGGTCTTAGGGGTTAATGGAAGTTCTCTTTTGAATACCAACATTTTCCCAGGGGAACTGCAGATAAATTCTTTAGAAATGAGTGATGATGCTGAAAGAAGTGATGTGGATGTTGGGGAGAATGGAAAAAAGGCAAAAGAGTTGAGTGTGAGGACTGATTCAATTAGGAAGTCGTGCACCAAACTATCCAACAACAAGAAGGTCTCACATTGTACAGTTAGTGTCCACTCAGCATTATTAAGTGCTTTACTTTGGACGCATCCAGGCATCTAGAAATAGTGCAGGTCAAGGCATAGAGCTTTGTCAAGTGGATATGACAAAGACAGGGTTGGAAAACTTGGGGATGTAGGCATGGAAATGACTCTCTGGACAATGAAAGCTGGAGGAGGAAAGAGGGGGTATGGGAAGGGTGATTGCAAGGAAGAGGAACAAGAAGAGGTGCTCAGGTTGAGGAAGTGTTCCAGACACTAGTAATGACAGGACCATGGGAGTGACTGATGAGGGTCAGTAGAGAGGATCTTGACTCCAGCAGAGGCCAGGCTATAGGAAGTACTGTCTCCAATAGGCTTTCTCCGTTTAATCACTATTCACATTTTGGTCTAGATAATTCTCTGTTGTGGAATTCTGCTCTGGGCATTGCAGAATGTTTAGTAGAATCTCCACTCTTTAACCCTTAGATGTTAGTAGCATCCCTAGCATTGCAACAATTTAAAATGTCTCCAGATTTGGTCAAATATTTCTGGGAAGGAACTTGCCCCCAGGTAGAGGTCACACTGGAACTACATGAGTTTAGCCAAGATGTGAAAATCTACCTGACAATCACCATGAACAAGAATAGAAGCGAGCTTGCAAAGAGTGGCAATGAATCAGAAACACAATTTAAAAATGAAAATGGTAGAGTTAGGTGACCTCAGAGATAAATCAGAGGTGAACATGGGAGTTACTGAGAAGGATGGGAAAGGGGTCTAGAAGCATGGCCATGAGGACACCCAGGTCCAGTCCCAGATATGATGGCCTAGAAGAGAAAAGAGCAGCTAACCCAATGACTGGAGAGAGGGCTGCAGGGCTATCGTTGTCCACAGAGGAGACCCGGGTTGTATTTAGCATAGGAAGACAAGAAAACATTCAGAGACAAGGTGAAGGATATTGAAGACTTTATGGATGATGAAAATAAGAGCATCAGAGCATACATGCAGTGAGAAAGTTTGGGAATTGGTGAGTGATTACAGAGAACAAAATAGGATGTAAAGGTGTTTGTGAGGCTAAGACTGGAAAAGGAGAGAGGTGATCTGGAGGATGATGGAGACAAGCAGCCTAGGGAAGGGACACAGAGATTTCTTTTAGGCCCAAGGATTAACTAATCACTAGTTTATTTGAGGAAATGTTGTATTTGTTAAACTTCCTTTTTCCTCTTCCTGTGAACAAAGGATTCCCTGTTGTCAAGGGCTGCTGATCCCCATGAGGTGAATGGTCTTCTACCAGATATAGTTCACAGAAAAATTCCTGCCTGAAAGCATATATAGAAAGAAAATATCCTATATTGACAAGGGGGACTGGGAGATTCAGAGTTTCCTGCAGCAGTAATCAAAATGAAGAATGTATGTGCGTGAGCGCGTGTGTACCTGTGTGTAATCTCATTAAGACTCCAAGATTAAAAACTCAATTTTCCTAAAGGCCAAATCCAAACTGTTTGACAATAAAGATGCTAAGTTAAAGAAAGGGCTGAAATGAAGGAGGATGAACACTGTGAAAGTCATCATGGAATATTTAAAACAAGACAGAGAAGATGTCAGATACTTTCTCATAAATGAACAGTAAATCTGTGTGGAGAGATTTTAAAGATAAGTGAGTATATACCCTCTTAAAGAGTGATAACTAAATTCAAAGGACAAGTAAAAAAATTTTTAAAAATTGGAATGAAAATATATGTATCATGAGCTTAAATGGAATGATAACTATAAAATATTCTCTGATATCCAATTTATTAACAGAAAATGCTTCTAGAAATTCAGTGATTTCAAAAATTATAACATGGAAAAATAATATTCACATTCATGTAAAAGGAAAACACTGCAGTTTTGACACAAAATAAGCTTAAGATATATATATATATTTTTTTTTGGTATAAAATACATATGTACAGAAGGTTAATAAGTGTAATAACAGATCAATAGAGTAGTTTTCTAAAACTAGATCAAGAAATATATAAAAGATAAAAAGCAACGAGACTTGGTCTAAGAATAGATGTATAGATCAAAAAATTTAAAATTAAAAATAAAAAATAAGCCTATATACTTAGAGTCAACTGATTTTTGACAAAAAGTGTCAAGACAATTCCTTTAGAGTTGGGTGAAGAAGAAGAATCTTTTTAACCAATGGTGCTGGGACAACCAGATAATCACAAGAATGAGATCAAAACTTTCCTTTAATTCAAAGATTAATTCAAAATAGGACAGAGGTTTAAATATAAAAGCTAAAATTTCAAACTGTATGATAAACATAGAAATCGCATAGGGTTAATTAGACAATTGTTTCCAAGAGATTAGATCGAAATCACAGTTGACAGAAGAAAATAGATGAAGTGGGTTACATCAAAATGAAAAACTTTTGTTCTTCAAAGAACCTCATCGAGAAAGTGACAAGACAATTCAGAGTGGGAGAGAGCATTTGCAAACAATAAATATGACAAGGGGCCGACACCTAGAAAATATAGCCAATTCTATAATAAAAACATAAAAATCCCATTAAAATTGAAGAAATAATTAAAATGTCCAAAGAAGAAAAGCAAATGATGACCAAGCATTTGAAATGGTACTCAATATCCTTCATCATTAGCAAATGAAAATCAATGAGAAGAAACACTTCTTCACAAAAATTAGGATGGCTATAACCAATTAGAAAACTCCTGGAGCAGGGTGAGCATCTCTAATCCAAAATCCAAAGTCTGACATGTTCCGAATTCTCAAACTTTTGAGCACTGATACGATGCCAAAAATGAAAACTTCCGCTTCACCAAACTTTGTTTCACCTGCAACATTATTTAAACAATTATACAGAATTCCTTCAGGCTATGTGTACAAGATGTGTTAGAAACAGAAGTGAATTCTGTGTTTTAACTTGGATGGTATCCCCAAGATATCTCATTATGTATGGACAAATATTCTGAAATTTAAAAAAAAATCTGAAATCTGAAATGTTTCTGGTCCCAAGTATTTGAAATAAGAGATAGCAATCTGTATTAGCAAACTGGTACCTTTGTTCTTTGCTAGTGGGAATGCACATTAGTGAATGTGGAAAATGGCTTGCAGTTCCTAAAATTATTAGAGTTACCACTGTCCTAACAATACTTTTGCTAGCTATATGCACTTGAGAAGTGAAGAGATGCACATGAAAAAACTTCCACACAAATGTTCACAGGAGCAATATTTACAATATCCAAAACATGGAAACAATCCTAATGTTTATGAACTAAAAACTGGATTATACAATATTATAATGTGCCGTTATTCAGCTATACAGTAATAAGCCATACTCCAACATGAAGAGATTTTGAAAACATTTCTGTAATTGTCTAATGAGAATACTGTTTCTCTAGTAGTAGCTCTAATTCCTGATTTCCCTTCATCATTTCAATGTTACAGCCCAAAACAAAGGAGACATTGTTCCCTGCATTGCTTGAGGGTCACCCTGACCTAGGGCTCCTCCTTCTCCATACTTCACTGAGAGAAAGAAGCATGGTAAATGCAATGCCCAAGGAATATATCCAGTAATATTTAATTACTTGAATTCCTTTATATGTGATTCAAAATAAGGTACTTCCTGAATCAAAAACAAGGTTTCTTTCATTTTTCTTAAAAGAAATTCTGTTGTATACTTAGAAATGTAAACTATTTCCTTTCATTTATAAAGAGGATATACTTATGAGTTAGCATCTCATCACATTGTGAAAACACCAGCAAAAATAGGGGACTCAAAGTAAGAAATGTTTATTTTGGCTCATGGTTTCAGAGATTTCAGCCCATGGTCAGCTGGCTCCAGTTTTTAGCCATGTGGTGAGGCAGAGCCTCATGGCAAAAGCTGATCATCTCATGACACCCAGGAATCAGAAAGAAAAGAAAAGAGCCAGAGAGGAAGGGGATGGGGACAGGATGTAGTCTCTAATTTCACACTGTAGGACCCTCTTTCTCAAACCAAGCTCCTCCCATTAGCCCCGTTCAGATCATGAACTAATCAGTGGATTAACCCACTTGACGAAGTTAGAGTGTGCATAATACAATCACTTCTCCAAAGCCCAATAGCTGACATTCAAGCCTTTAATTCAATGAGCATTAGGGGACACATTTTGGATCCCAACCATAACAATATGTTAGAATACCACTGTGTCTTTTATATTTTTTAAATATACTTAAATATTTTTAAAATTACATAATAGTTTAGACACTAGTTTAAATAAGTAAAAGCAATGAGAATAAATGTCTAGTTTAAGAATCTCCACTTAAGGTGCTTGAAAGTCATTTATTTCTATACTTTTAACAAGAAAAATATGTGAAAATATGAAAATTTATAATTTTTTTTGACCTGTCAGAGAACTGAGATCACAGGCTTACTGTGATGTAAAAAAATTGTGAAAGATTCATTGTGAGAAACACAGTTGAGATATGCTTAGGAAGAGCAGAAGATACTGAAACCATCTCATGGGCAGAACAGAATAATTTCAACAAACTGCTGGGACTCAAGTGTGGACCAGCATATAAGGCAGAATCCCCGGGGGTTGTGGGCATAGGGATATTATACATGTAGAACCCTTTTGTGGTTATTCTCTTCAGGAATTTCCCAAGACTCTCATAAATGAAGATTTGAGAAAATATGGTTGTGGCCCTAGTAGGGACAGGAATTGTAATACTTATGAGACAGATTCAGAACCTGCTTCATAAAATGATCTAATCACTAGGTCATATTCCAAAGCCCTATTCCAGCTGGCAGAATGATATTCCTCTCTTGCAATTCTTTTTAGGCTTCTAGTCTTATCTAGATGTTAAATGTACCATAGTTAACAAGGTTCCATGATTAAAAGAAATAGATTGAAAATACCAGAGAAGACAGTAAGGAGATGGAGGAAAAAACATCATTGGAGAAATATGAGTGAAGACATAGTCCTGAGACACAGACCCACAAAAAGACTGACTTTTTTGTTGTTGTTGTTGGTACTGGCACCACTGAACTAAGTCCCCAGCCCAAGACTAAGATTTAATACAAGGACTGTAGAATGTTGCCCACACTCAGAGCCTTACTTCCATACCAACAGTGCTCCAAGAGAGGAGCAATGGATTACACCAGAAAGAAATGAAATACTATTTCTTTCTTTATGGAGAGTACTTGGGATTCCCAAAGCCAAGAAGAGGAAAGGGGAGAAAAAAATTATAAAAAAGGAACTAGAGGAATTTAAATCTCTGACTCCTACAGTTACAACATATAGTAAACACAGTTTATTCAGATTAACACAAATCTCTACATTTTATGGATACATATTTAGGTGCTCAATACCTGATATATCATTTTTGGATTTTAGCAAACAAACAAACAAATAAGCCATGGGATGAGGTGGGAAAATAATACCTTGGAGAGACAACGCCTTCCTTAAAACCATATTCAAACATGATATAGAGATTAGAATTATCAGACTGGTAATGTAAAATAACCATGATTAATATGTTAAGGGTTCTAACAGGAATAGTTTAGGTAGCATGCCAGAGCAAGCAAAAGGTTCACATATATGACCCCACAGGCATAATCCACAAAAGAAAAATTAACAAATTCTACTGCACTAAAATTAATTTTTCCTGTGAAAGATCTTTAGGATAAAAAACAAGTGGTGAAACAAGAGAAAATATTTTCACACCACATGTGACACAAGACTAATATCTAGAATATATTTAAAAACTCTAAGCTCTAGAGCAATAAAAAAATTCCACTTAAAAACTGGGCAAAAGACAATATTTTGCCCAAGAGGACATTCAAATAAACAAAGGAGAATGTGTGCAGCATTGGTAGTGGTTAGGAGGTAAATTAACATAAATTATTTAAAGTAAATTTTGTTCATTTGTAAATGCCTTCTATCAGTCTTCTTTACATCTGTCAATCTGTCCCTTTAAATGGTTTTCATTTGTTTGTAATTGGAAATCATTGGGAATAGAGTTTTCAGTGAGCATATCTTTAAGGACATTCAGCAGACAGCAGATGCATAGGGAGCACTTTATTCTGAAGTTGTGATGAATTTAGGATTTTTGATTTTCACTGGGATCTAAGAATGTGGTTCTACAAAGAGTGACTAACATAGAAGGAAATGTGAGAGCAGAAGCTTAGAACACGTAGTGGCATCATGGACAGCTCCCAGAAGCTGAGTTTCCTTGTATTAACTGGGACACACAAAGAGTCACCGTCGAGTGGTATGATTCTTTTAATTCTTTGGGGAAGATTCCTAGTAGGGGAATAGCTGGGTCAAATGGGACCTGTAGTCCTAGTTCTTTGAGGTATCTCCATACTGACTTCCACAGTGGTTGCACCAATCTACATTCCCACCAACA
>NW_004624841.1:5851355-5878448 GCF_000247695.1 Heterocephalus glaber | reverse complement strand
CATTAAGTCAAGTCCTTAGTTTATATCATGGTTCCTTCTTTGTTTTATATAGTTCAATGGCTTTTAACAAATGTGTAATATCATATATTCAGCACTACAGAATCATACAAATTACTTGTACCTCCTGGAAACTCCCATGTGCTTCAGTTATCCATCCTCTATATCTACCCAACTCAATTACTGTCAACCATGGTGATTTTAGTGTCTATATTTTTTCCTTTTTCAGAATCTCATATAATTAGAATTATATAGTATACAATCCTTTAAAAATGGCTTGCTTTACTTAACTATGCATTTAGGCTTCCTCCATATGTTTTCTTGGCTTGACTGCTCATTTCTTTTTACTGTTGAATAATATTCCACTATGTTGCTGTATCACGGTTCATTCATCCATTTATCTATAATGGAAATGCTGGATCCTTTTACTTTTGGCAAAAATAAATAAAACTCTTATAAGTATAAATGTACAGGGATTTTTGTAGACATAAATTTTCCTATCTAGGAGTACAATTGCTGCATCATAGAATAAGAGAATGTGCAGCTTTGCATAACCCTGCCAGGATGTCTCCCAAAATGGCAACACCATTTTGCTCTCCCATCAGCAATGAATGGGAATTCTTCTTGTTTCATATCCATACTATATTTGGTATTTGGTGTCAGTGTTTTTCTTTTTGCCATTCTGATACATACATGGTTGTTTTTCACTGCTGTTTTGATTTTCAATTTCTCAATGGCATATAATGTTAATTATCTTTCCTTATGTTTATTTGCCACCAATATATCTTCCTTGGTGTGGAATCTTCCTTTAATGACCAATTTCCATTCATGGGACTAGGTCATTAAATGAATTGGTCACTAAATGAGAAATTGTATATAGTATGTACATTACAATATTCAGAACAAGGAAATGATCAAAGGGAATTCCAACTTGATAACTTTGCTTTTATTTGCATAACTCTTACATGCAGAACTGTAATGTATAACAATCTAAAACATCAGCAAAAGTTACACTAATTTATAAACAAGGAGTACTGTACCAAAAAAAGACATCGAGGCTCTATAAATAAGATGCATTGAACTGTACCAAAAAAAAAAAAGGTAGGTTGTAAGTTCCAGCAGTAGGTCATAAGTTCATAGAGCATGCTTTGATCCTAAGTTCAAACAGTCATTAAACAGGTAGGTCATTAAACAAGGAATGTCTGTATAACTACTTTAATAATTGATTATTTGTTTTATTATTGGTGAATTTAAAATTTTTTGGTAAACTTTGGATACAAGCCCATCATGAGATAGGTGATTTACAAATAATTTTTAAATATCTGTGACTTGTTTTTACATTCCTTTCAGTGCCTACCACACAGTACTGTTTACATTAATGAAGTCTAGACTATCAATATTTTTTAATGGCCTGTGGTTTTTTTTTTTGTTGTTGTTGTTGTTTTGGTACCGGGAATCGAACTTGGGACCTTGCACTTGCGAGGCAGGTGGCGGAACCACTGAGATAAATCCCCAGCCTGCATTTTTGTTGTGGTATCTAAAACACATCAAAAAGCCCACAATTATCTGTTATTTTCTAGAAATTTTCATGGTTTTGCCTTTCTCATTTAGATTTACAACCTATTTTGAATTAATTTGGGGGGAACTTGTAAGGTCTGTATCTAGGCTCATTTGAAAAAAATGGAATGTGGATGTTAAATTGTCCCAGGAGCATTTGTCAGGAAGACAATCTTTTGTTATTGAATTGCTTTTACTAGTTTGTCAAAGATTAGTGGACATTATCAGTATGGGTCAATTCTGGACTCTGCTATGTTTCATTAATGACCTTGCCTACTCTTTGCCAGTATTTAAAACATTTATTAATTCAATATTCCTCTGATTATTACATGACTTTGATGAGATAGTAGAACACCAAAGGAGTATTTCTGATGATGATGATGATGATGATGATGATGATGAAGATTATCACTTTTGCAGTTCAATTACTCTGTTAGTGGAGGCATGCGGTTTTGGAATTTTCTGCTCTGCTCTATTTGGTGGTATAAATCAATGCTTCCTTTTTTGTTTTTTGTACCGGGGATTGAACTCTGGATCTTGTGCTTGCAAGGCAGGCAGCGGAACCACTGAGCTAAATCCCCAGCCCCAGTGCTTGCTTTTTTAATAGGCAGCTAGGCAGAATTTTTTAGGGGTTATATGGACTTTAACACAATATGATAATATTGAACATGTATTAACAATGTATTATTTCATTAGAGATAAATTTGTTGTCAAACCATTATATTAATATGTTAATGACTAAGAGATTTGCATGAAATTAATTTGTCTTTCATTTTGGATTTTAACCCATCTAATCTGTTGAAATCAAAGTACATACTAGTAGGAAAATGCTTGCCACATGTTATTTGTTGAAATAAACACTAGGTTTTTTTAGAAATACTGACAGTAAAATGTTTACTTAAATGCTGGTTGAGCAATTGGGCCAATGGTGTCTAATCTTCAAAGGGAGTTTAAAAATGCCAATTTTTATTTCTCAGAACAGGTGATACTTAAATATTGGGCGAGTAGTGGGTAAATCAGGCAAGTTCTCATCAAGCACACTTTCATTTCTCTCTTTGGTAACTGTTTTCATGGAAAATCTTTCAAGAGATAATTATGTTGATGGAAATAAAAATTTCAGTGGTAGGTTTAATGGTTGCTATCCATGAAATTAACTTTGTAACACTGCTTGATGACATTTGAAAACTCTTTTAAAGATACATTTATACGCAGGTATAAGTAAAAATTCTGGACTGTGGTATCAAAGGAGTTTATATTTCTAGTGTAATCAAAATAATTCTAATACATTTATTTCTTTGAAAGAATGTATTTCTCTAGGTAGAACAGGTTTAGAATTATTTGCAAACTACTAGGGCTATGACATTTAATCATTGCTTCATACATTGCTGTTTTCAGAAATTGCTGTCCACATCTGTCATCTCATACGTCACTTTGTTTTGGTCTAATACCATGAATTACAAGCACGTTTTAACAAACAATAGGTTTCTATCTAGATTTATTTTAAGAATCTTTTTTTAAAATAAAGAAAGTATTGAGGGAGAAGCAAAATCATGTCTGAGAGAAGTCTTGACTTCTTTTCCATTTTTCCTAGCAGCATGACCAGAATTTATAATTACCAGATTTCACAGTCTTTCTTGTACTGTTCTAAATGGAATCTTTTAATTGTTGCCCTTGCATTTTCTTGCAACTCTATGTGTATAATTACAATGCTTCATTACAAAAGTTTCACAGGAGAAAAAAAAGAACTTCCATCCATGGTGACCAAGTTTCTTTCAGTTTGTCCCGGGGAGGCTCTTATTGTCAACCTGTCTGGCATCAGGCTTGCGGAGGCTGGACCTCTGTGGCACATGGCAGTGCTGTTCTTGTCCGCTTAGCAGCAGTGTAAGAGTTATTAGGAGATTCTAAGTGAATACTTGAGCCACTGATTTTATTTGGACCGTATAAATCTCAAAGAAATGTTTTTCACTTCAAAGACATTTTAAAAATTATCTATTATGTAATTACCCATTATTTGCCCGTAATTAGCCTGAAAAGTAAAGAAAAAACAGTTAAGGATAATGAGAATCATCCTGATCTTCATGGTGACTCTTCGTCTATATTTTAAAAGACAATTGGAACAAAAATTGTGTTCCATATCATCTATTTTGCTTTTTAACTTGAATATAGTACTTTAAAAAGAGTAAAGAAGATATCTTCTGAAATTACCTTTGTATTGGCATGTTCAGTTTTTCTGTAATCTTCCTAATTATATATTTTAGTAAACCAAAGTATATTAATTTTCAAGTAAGTTATATAAGTACTTTAAAAGTTAGTCACCCTCATAATACCAAGGACTCAATTTCTCAACCATATGTTCTAAGTACTACAGTGAGACTTGTAAACAGTATAGTCGCTACAACTTGATCAATTATCTGTGATGTTCCCGTCATTTATATTATTCCACCTTTGAAAAGAAAAAGAAAACGTACTGGAAAATAAAAAGTCAAATTAAACTGAACATTCCCAATGTAGTTTCTTGCTAGCACATGAACAAATTAGCTTTCAATTCTAAATTTCTTCTTCATATCAAGACTCAGACATTCAGTGATGTTTCTGAAGCAGAAAATTGCTGGGCTACTGTGCCATGGGCTGGAAGTGTTCAACTCTCTCACACTGAGTTTTGTGAGGGGGAAATGAGAGGACTCCATCAGGAGAGAATTCCTTTATTAAGTGAGGGACTTGGAAAGCTAGACATAAGCTCTTTATGCAGTCAGAGGGGAGATCAAACCCTGACTCTGTTTTTTGCTTGCTGTACTAATGTGAGCAAATCTCTTCACTGCCTGGCTTCAGCTTCTTCATTTGTGAAGTGTAGATAACAACAACAGTGCCTGTTCTGCCACAGTACTGAAAAATACACATGAGATAATGGGTGTTGAAAGCATTATATAATGTGTTATATCTACAATGAGCCATGATTCCTTTTGACATTTCTGTGTAACAAGGAGTTTACTGACAACATAATAGAAGTTGTTTACCAGGTTTGCTGAGGTCTTATGACATTTTTAAGTCTATTTGCAGGCCCTTACTCTTCTTTTTCTTTTCAGTTTTTGTTTCTCAGTGGTGATTTTTTTCTTTTATTCAGGTGGGTGATAGCTTCATTGGCCTATTGCATTCTCATGTTTATCAATGCAAAGTACAAAGTTGATATGAAAAACAGGTTGGGACAAGACACTGAGACTTTGTCCTGTCTGTCATACCAGCCATGTGAAAATATGGAGGAAATTTAGCTCATTCATAATAACAGTCTAAGAATGCATATTTCAGAAGATGATTATCATGAATAATTTGAATATAATGAAAGTAACCACTGGTACCCAGTACTTTTCTTGGTAATTCATTGTCCTACTGAACAACTTAATTAATGTGCCAGTCAAACTCTTTAAACATGTAATGATAACAGCGGTACTGCCTAGGATGAGGATATTCCCTGGGGCTTGTGGAATCATGGAGAAAGTCTGGTTGCCTGTGTGGTTGATGCATTAAATACCGTGAAAGATTGGGATTTAGAGCTAATATTTCATTTGGAAAACAGGCAAGTTGTCCTCCCAAGATTATTTTGATGAGCCAGTAAGTTGTGAAGCAGTTCTGTAAGAAGTTACACAAACATTAGTTTATTTATTTTAAGTAATAGAATTTACTTTGAGACCAGTCGAGATTGTATTTGTTGTGTGAGTCTTGTACTTAGTATCTACTTGGATTTTTAAGACTACTTAACCTATTTGATCCTTAATTCTTCAGTAGTAGAATTTGAAAATACAGTCATCATAAAGTTGCAATGGTAATTAAGAGTAAAATACATGGAACATTCTAATATGTCCTTTTACATGAGTCAGGGAGGCAAATAGTCATTTCTCCAAACACTGTTCTCTTCATTTATTAGTCTTAGTACTTTAATGTCAACAAATACATAATTAATAAGTGGCTGAGCAACTAGAATGTTTCTTCTAATAAAATAATGAAGGCTCTCAGCAATTATGATAAGTAGAAATTAGAATGAAATATAACAAATTTAAAAAACAGGAACTGTGTTTGGGTATATAAATATTTTAAATAGTCAGAGAACAATTTCATAAAGCAATGTATAAAACTCCAAATCAAAGTAAAACAAATGAACCTACTGTGACCTAGTTGAAGTTGTAATTAATTGAAGTGACTTCAAATTTTGAATATTTCTGCATTGCTTTAGTGACATATATTCTAAAATGACCAAAACAATTCTCTACGATAAGGGAAATGACTAATTGGGTTGGTACTTTTCAGAAACAGGATATTCTTTTCTTGCTGTCCTAGAGATTGAACCCAGGGAGTGCTGAGCTATTTCCTCAGGCTATTTTAAATTTTGAACTAGGTTCTCACTCACTAATTTGCTCAGGCTGGCCTTGAATTTGCAATCCTCCTGGCTCAGCCTGCTGGGTTGGGACTACCAAGGTGAGGAATCACCACCATGCTTCATGAAAACCAGCATATTAAGCACTAGAAAAAGAAGAGAAGAAATATTTGTGAGGCTATGTAAATTCCTGTTATTGGATTCAATTTGGAATTATTATTAATAATATATTAAATTTATTCCTTAAAATTATATATTTTAGTTTTGTTCACTCAATGTACCTAGACACAGTGACTGTTTCAGAGGCAAAGCCCATCCTAGTGCTCATATTATAATTTCTAAATACAGTTCTTCACCAAAAAGAACCAAGGCTTTTTGCTCAACTCGTCAATCCATGTATGTGGTGAGAATTGTACAGGAAGAGTCTGGAACATTTTGTCACAACACACAGCAAGGGTGTTCTCATAGACTTTTCAAGTCACAAACAAAAAATATTCAGTACCCAATGCAAAGAGAATCCTTGTAAACAAAGGAAGATAAATGTTAAATGTCTATTAGCTTATGAAAGAATAAAGAAAACGTGGCACATATACACAATGGAATACTATTCTGCTACAAAAATAATAAAACCCTAAAAATGTTGAAAACATAGATGGACCTCAAGATCATTATATTAAATCAAATAAGCCTGACACAGAAAGATTAGTATATCATGATCTCAGTTATATGTAAAATCTAAAAGAACTGATTTTATATGAATTAATAGTAGAATGGTGATTATTAGAAGCTTGGAAGAGTGGTGATGAAGTAGATAAAGGTTGATCAGTTAAGTTAGAGAGGTGCAGGAAACTCTGGAGCACTACTGCACAGTAGGGTGAATACAGATAATAATATATACTGTACATTTCAAAAAGCTAGCAGATTTGGTGTTTTCTGTACAAAGAAATGATAAATATTTGAAGAGATAAATATTGTTACCCTGATTTAAACATCATATAAACCATGTACGTATCAAATATTATATGGAGCCGGGTGTGGAAGAGCACACGGGCAATCCCAGCACTTGGGAGGCTGAGATAGGGGATTTCCCTGACTTTGAGGACATCTTGGGCTACATAGTGAATTCAAGGCCAGCATGAACTAATATGAGAACTTGTCTCAAAAAACAAAACAAAAAAGTTATATGGTGCCCCATTAATATGGACAACATTTGGTTTTTTGTGTCAGTTAAAAATTAAAAAGGAAGTACTGCAACCATTTAAAGTCTTTACATTAAAATCAATAATATTGTCATAAACTAACAAGATAATAAATCAATTGATATTCTTTGCAACAAGCTAGGCATCCAACCTATCAATCAGAAAATTGGCAAATCAAGGGAAATATTCCAATTGTATGTTCCTGTTTTTATAGTTGTACTTCAGCACAGCCAACCAGGTGAGTATGAGGTTTTATTTGTTAAAGAAGTATTCTAGCTAATAAATGAAGAAGGAAAAAGAAGTGAGAACATGACTGTCTTCAACACACAATAAAATAAGAATCAAGGCAATAATTATTCATGGGTGCTAATGACACACATACAAAATAGAGTGATGGCTGGATTATATGCACCCTGCTGGAAAAACACACAACTTATAAAGTGTTATTGAAAAAATAAAAAGAATAATAAAGCCAGAAGCATATGATGCTTGATGCATCTATTTATTGTGAATAAGAAGAAAGCAAAAGTGATGAATGACACCATGGAGATAAATCAGAAAATTCAGGGTATGAGATATCATAAGACAAATGACCTTATGTTTTCAATAAATAATAGTGAGGGAGGAAGAAATATGGAGCAGAAACCTGTGGTTTGAAAGAAATTTCAGAGACAAATCAGTCAATTGTAATTCATAGATTTTGGGGTTATTATTTAAATAAACTGTAAAATTGCTATGTTTGCTTACATACAACTAATGTTCCTGACAAAACAGCCACAAAACTGGAAAGCTTGCAAATACTTTTTATTTGCAGTCTTTTTGGTACTAGCCATTGTAACAGATGTGAGGTGATATCTCATTGTGCTTTGATTAGCATTTCCCTTATTATTAGTGATGTTGATACCTTTCTGTATATTGATTGGTTGTCTTTTTGAAAAATATTTGTTTGGATTATTTGCCCAATTTTTAATTTAGTTTTTCTTTGCTGTTGGGTTTTATGCCTTTCTTATATATTTTGGATATTTAACTCTTATTGATATATGGTTTGTAAATATTTTCTCCCATTTCATTGGGGTTTTTTTTTTTCTCATTTTGTGGATTTTTTCTTTGCTATGTACTGTGATATTTACATATGCTAGGCAAGCATTCTATCACTGAAATGCATCCCCCATCCACTGTATAAAATCTTGTTAATTTGATACAGTTCCAATTGCAATTGTTTACTTTTTTGTATGTGTGAGCTTTCGTGGTCAAATACAAAATATCATTGCCAAGGGTAATATCAAGAAGAGCTCCCATATTTCTTTCTAGGAATTTTCTGCTCTTACTTTTAGTTCTGTAATCAACTTTATGTCCAGTTTTGTATATGATGTAAAGCAAGGGCCCATTTTCTTTCTTATTTTTTTGTATATCCTTTTATTGGTACATTTTAGGTGTACAATATAGTGACATTCATCATTGGAAATATGCACCTTTACATACTCTCTTGGTTCTTATTTTTTTCCCCTTCCCCTGCCCTCCCTTCAACCCCTCCATCCCTCCCTATTTACAAAGACTTTGTTTCCTTTTTTCACTTTCTCATATTAATTCCATTCCCTTCTTTCCTTTCCCCTACCCCTCCCACTTTCCCTTCCCCTTTGAAGGACCCATTTTCATACTCTGCACTTGGATATCAAATTTCCACAATATTTAAGAGATTATTCTTAGGGCCCTGCTTGAGGATTAGATACCAGGGTAAAAGGGTGCAGATGTTGCATTACTTAAGTCTAAAGAGCTCATATGAATGAGTTAACAATTGCTAATAGGATAACAGTTAAGAATATGAGGGTAATAGTTGATAATATTTGTATTAGAAATTTGCTGAGAATGTATATATATATATATCTCACAATGTACACCTTAAAAAGGAAAGATTTCAAATATAACCTTGTACCATGAGAAGGAGAAAGAGAAAAGCAAACTAAACCCAATATAGTAAGAATGAAGGAAAAACATTAAAAATATTAAAATATAGAAAAATTAAAAACTCAAGTTTGTTCTTTGTAAAGACTCACAATATTGACAGAACTTTAGCTAAGTTTACCAAGAAAAGGAGAAGTCAGAGTACTAAAATAATAAATGAAAGTGTAACATTACAACCAACCTTATAGAAATAAAACAATTATGAGCAAATGATGTAAAATTATAAATGAAATGGATACATTACCACAGAAACACAACACAAAAGATGAAATCAGACTCTAAAAGTAACAAAATACAGTAATACCTCTGTTTGTGAATGCTTTTGTTTGCAAACAATTCGGTTCGAGAACAGAGGTGTTAGGCAAAATTTTGTTTCCCTTCCTGAACTTACGTAGGGTGAGAACACTACTGTGGCCAATTTCCCCACACTACCAGGAGCACAACCATCTTCCCCAGAATCTTGGAACAAATTAAGTTTGTGAACTGAATTACCACTGTATATGAAAAGAATTATAATATAATAATATGCTATAGTAATCACAAAACAAATGAAAATTATAACAATACTTTTAATGAAGGGAGACACAAAAATCCTCAAAAAAATACTAGCAAATTGCATCCAGTAACAAATGAAAAGGATATTACCCTATGACTAAGAAAGACATCCCAAAATGAAAGGCTGGTCCTGGATATCAAAATCAAGCCAGGCAATATAACTGATTCATAAAATGAAAGGTGAAAACTACATAGACATGTGCATAAATGGAACACACACACATCCATGGTTATCCAGTTTTCAACGAAGGTAGCAAGACCTTCAACACAGGCAAACAGTTCCCCAAAAATGTAAGTACAGAGTAGTTGTGTAATACTACGATTCCACTTAGAGGATTAAACTGAGGAAAGCTGAAAACCTAAGTTCACACAATAATTTTACACAAGTGTTCACAGCAGCATTATCCATAATAGTCATTAAGCATACAACCTAAATGCTCATCAATAGCTGAGTGGATAGCAAAATGTAAACTCTCCACTGAAATACCGCTTAGATATAAAAAACAAAGAACAATGTATTAATCTGTAATAAAATTTAGCTGAACCTTGTACCTAGTACAATGAGTGCCTGGTAATGGAGTCAGAATCAGAAGGTCCCATGGCAAACAATTTTATTTATACAATGTTTGACATTAACAATATATGGAGACAAAATTGGATCAGTGGTCCCCAAAGCTAAAGAGAGGGGGATCACTGCTAACTGTTATACAGTTTCTCTGTGGGGTGATGATTGCACCTACTAAAAACACTTCATTGCGTATGAAGAAGGTGAAATTTATGGCATGTGAATTATATTCCAGTAAGATAAAAGTATAATGTGGGCTGCAGTATTTAAATCTGGAGGACCAAAATATCAACTCAATTTATAATGAATCAATTAATTAGGAGACAGTGATGAGTACACATGATCTAATTGTACTATTACTTTAATTTCTGTGCATTTTGAAATTTTCAAAACAAAAAAGTCTTTTAATTTAACAAAACATTACTTTCAGAGATTGTTCAGGGCTGTAAATACCTTATTTCTATACTAGTTCCAAACTTGGTAATGCTCACATAACATGAGCATCCAAATAGATTTGAGATGGTTTAGGCAATTCACTTAAAACCAAAGCTTTTCAAATGAACCAATGTACACCTAGAAATCTTGATTCTGAAATCCAGAATTCATAGCTTGTCTATCTCTATCATTTTCATTTATCATTTTGTTCATCCATCATCTATATTATCTTGCATGTATATTTTAATTCTATGGTACAGTAGCATTTTACATGAGACATTTCAGTATACCAACTTTCATCTATGAGTTTAAAAATGTTTGAGGAAAATATAGAATAATGCATTTTTTAGAAATTTGTTTTGGGTGTTTCTGTTTGAGAAATGAAAGAATCTCTTTTCTCTGAGAATCAAAATCTAATAGAATAAAAAACATTTTCAGTACCCTAAAAATACCCATATTCAGATAAAAAATAATTTCTTAATTACAATGACAATATAGCATGGTAATGAGATGACTTTGACTCTGCTGATCTTTGCCCATATGAGTTAAAATATATAAGAATGAGACATTTTAGGACCCGGGATTTAGCTGAGTGGTTCTGCTGCCTGCCTCACAAGTGCAAAGTCCCGAATTTGATCCCTGGTACCAAAAAAAAAAAAAGAATACGACATTTTATATTATATTTTCTGGAAATACATACTAAGATTCTAGCCAAGTGGCAGGCACTTTTTATGAACAATGAAAAATTTATTTGAGCATCTGCCTGCTTCCAAATAGCCAGATGTTTTTCGTTAGACAGAAAAGCTCTCAACAAATTTAACTTTAATACTTTTATCACCCATGGGAAGACTTTAATGTCTCTCTCCTCCTGAATCCCAAAGCCAAGCAAGTTGTGTGGCAACTATATTAATATGTAGCCCCACACTATACCACTATGAGTCTCGGATGGAAGTGCTGTGTGTCATTGTTGTGTGTGTGTCTCATCCAAAAAGTGTTTGGAAACTTTGTGAAGGATTTCCTTCCTTAAACTATTTGTCTTCTACAGAATAAGGCTGAGGTTGTATTCCTGGATACATTTTCTTTCTTTGACAAGAATGAACAATACAATAAATTTTGTAAAGCTAAAGTGAATGTTGAGTACCTCCCATATTCTAGGTATATTACTAACCTGTATTTTTCAGATTATCTATATCAAAAACACCTGAGTTTGTGATTTTAAAATGTCAAATTCCAGACACAGTAAATGAGTACCTTTGAATAAAGTTTTCAAAACTTCATGAAAAATGGTTAAGGTTATGTTTATTTTAAATTTTATATAATTTATTTCCCACTTCCGATAATCATGTAAGCAAAGAAGAAGCTAGAGATGAAAAAACAGAACCTCAAATTGAGTCTGTAATAGTCTCAGACAGTGACTGGCAGAGCTCCAATTGCAAACAGTATCCTCTGAGTTATAAAATATATACAGATCCGTGCCTCTTTATACATATATATATATATATATTTCTGTTTCACATATATGACAAAATGATATATATATTTTACATACACATATAAGCATATGTGTTTCATATAAAATATACATATGAACAAACAGATATCAAGAATGTGCCACTACAGTGCCACCTGTCCTTAATATCTATTTTTTATATGTATTCTTTCCCTTTTGGGAACAGGAGAAAAGCAGGTTTGAGTTTACAAAGATCATTAAATTGTTTCTGTTAAATTATTTCCATTTCCTAGCTTTCAATTATTAATATAATCATAACTAATGAGGTTAGCAGCTGGAATTTGCTCTTCAAATTTTTCACATGATATGATAATTCAAGCATATATGCTAAACTCTAAACTCTTAAATTTAAATTTAAAGGGAAAATTTTTTCTTTAAATTAAAGTTTACAAAAATGCTCTTACAGATATGTACCACTTTCAATACAAGTAAAACAGTGGTATCCTTCAAGAGAGAGGAGACTAAAACATTTTGGCAGGATTTCTAATAATTTTAAAATTCTACTTTAAAAATTGAATTAAATATTTCAATACTGACATTTATTAAATATGGGTGGTAGGTAGGTAGCTTTTGATTTCATTTTTCTTTGTATTGTTCTAGATACAGCAAGACGATTCTCCAAGTAAATAGTTGAGAAGGTTTGTGTGCTACTTAGAAGGAAAAACCTCTCAGTAAAGAAGTTAAATGCTTTGATCCACCATTGATTGGGGGTTTGGGCCAACACTCACTCCCTAGAGATATTTGAATGCCAAACACCAACACCTTGAAGATTTAAGCAGCACATCAGAAGTTGGAAAGGCCAGTGCATGGATCACTGGGGGTCAGATACCAATTATAGAGATTATTTTAGGAGCTTCAGGAACTCTTGTAATAGAGTAGCACTCCATGTGCAGCGTTCACCTAAAGTTTTCACTTGCTATAAACCATGCGAAATAAAGCAAGGTCCTTGTAAAAGCACATATATATTAGAATCGTTTCTACCAGTTGCAAAACTGAAGCAGGTAATTTGGGAGGTTTGGGATTGTTCTAAGACAATTTGGGACTTTGCGGCTGAACATCATTCTTTGATCAACGAATGTGCCACTGTCTTTTAGGAAGTCAATTTAGACACATACTACACAGGATGAAATGAAACCTGTGTGTGGACAATGTGAACAAAAACTGGTGGGACTGATGCTGAAAATGGCCACCAGGAACCCAGGGATATAGGCAAAAGACAAATCATTCTGGGATTTTGCCACGTTACTTTTTAACGATGCAAAAAGCAAAGAATCACAGTAGTCTTAGCAAGGGGAAGATGCAGACACACTGATACACAGAAAGATTCCCCTAAGTCACACAAATAAGTGGCAATGCAATGGTCAAAAATATCAGATTCCACAATCTACAGTGTAACTATGCACTGAATTAAGAACTTGGAGATATTTAGGAAGAAAATCTCTCTGACTTGCTGATTTATATGAGGAATACAAAAGAAAATGTCAAAACTTTGTTATGTACAATTGATGTGTTTCTGACTCTATACAGACTAATTTTACATGTTCTTTCTAAGATTAGAGGTACAAAGAAATTCATCAGAAAAGAAAAGTTATGACTATAGTTTGTGTATCATTTCTTTCATTTCAATATTATCTTTTATAGGCCAGGTATTCAGTTAAAAAGCGGTTTTCTGGTTTCCAAAATATGAAATAGTGACAGTATTCTTTCTTTAAAGTTTGACTCAATAGGAAGCTTTTAATGAACTCATTTTTCACATCATCTTTTTCTCTTTCAATATGAGGAAATTAAATGCTATAAAAATAGAAGTATTTCTATTTCATTCACTTTCTTTCACATTAACATAAATTTATCCATTCATTCAATCTTGTCACTTCTAAGTGGTATATCATTTAGATCTGCGGCATTTATGGGCTTTCTGAAACAAACAGAAAATGTCCTTATTCCCATCATCTGATTATGTCTTTCAATTCACTCACTTCTTTTAGATCAGGGTTAAAAACAGTATTTCCTTGCTCCTATTAGAATCTTCACACTCTGGCCCCAGTGCTGTTCTCCAGCCTCAAGTGCCAGTAGCTCTAATCACAAATCATTTTCATGATTTATATACTACCCTACACCAGATCCTCTAGAGATATGACATCATATTTATTATATAAACCAAAACCATCACCAGAGTTAGTGGAGAAACTTTTTCTGTAGATTATTGTGTGATTTCATTTCATACCATGGCTCACTTCACTCTTTGTGCCTCAGCAAAACCAACATGTTGTGTGTTCCTTGCATGTACGCATGTACCCAGAGCATGGTGGAATGAGGACAGGGGTCCTTGACAATTTTTATTTGTCATCCCAGTAAGATGTTGCCCTTAAGTAGCCCATTGCCTCTCTTCTCTGTGCTCCTGTATCCTTTTGTTTTTTTCATCGGATCTGAAATATTTCTACTCCCTCACCCTGTGCACTATAGCTTGAAATTCCATCTGCCACTACACTGGAGTGTGGGTTCCACTTGGACAGACATGTGTTCTGTGTGTTCACCACTGTATCTTCAACCAAGAGAGGGCCTAGAGCAGAAGAGGTATTAGAAAGCTTTTTAAACTATAAAATGTACTGTGATAACCAAATGATCAACAACTGCAGGGGAAAAATAAAATTTTAACCAACTTCTCTAATGGACATATTTGGAAAATTACTGAGTCAAATATTAGCAAATCAAATACATTTGTAATGACTGCCTGAAATTAATCTACAAAAGTGGAGATGTGCAAATATTGGGAAATTAATTTACATAATTTATTACATTAATAGGTTAAAGGGGAACATATGTGATAATGTAAAAGAAAATAAAAGAGCAGAGGATTTAGCTCAGTGGTTCTGCCACCTGCTTCTCAAGCACAAGGTCCCGAGTTCGATCCCTGGTACCAAAAAAAAAAAAAAAGACAACAAAAGATATTTCAAAATTAAAACTATTGTAAAACATTTAATAGTCAAGCACATAAAAAACCATTTCATATACTGGGAAAAAAGGAATTATTTAGTCAAATAAAAGACATTTACCAAATATTTACAATACACATTATTCTTTATAGTGAAAATTTAAAATTATCCCTTACTAAATTAAGAAAAAATAGAGATATTGGCTATTTCTTTATTAATTCAATATGACATTGAAAGCCCTAGGGAATGCAGAAGAACAATATATGTATCATATATATATATATATATATATGTAGATATTGAAAAGAAATACCTTCCCTTGTTTTACTTGTAGATATTATTATTTACGTGGACTAACTAGAGAATCTAAAACTCTTACAAATCAAAAGAGAATATAATAAGCTTGCTGGATTCATATATACATATATATATACACGTTTGTGTGATTGTGTGTGAATAATTTTTAAAAATTCATTTAAAATGATAATTAATTAAAAATAATGACATATAATGACATATTTGATCCCAAGTGACATTTGTCTAAATGCACCTAACAAAAGAGCTTTTGATATCCAACACAATACCTCTATGAAGAAAATCCAAAGATGAGTACATGCATAGACGAACATTAAGTATTGTAAATCTACTTTCTAATTAAAATGTAGGGCTTTTGCAATTAATATCCTAATATTTAATTAATTTGCTTGTATGAAAGAGGCCAGAGACAAGAATAACAGAATAACTGTTTTTCTTCTTATGAAGAAAAACAAAATGCGAAGACCTGAATTAAGATAGATTTTAAAGGTATAAGTATTAAGAGTAATTACCCATATATAGAGCAACTCCAGACACATGATTATGAATATATGGAATGTTAATGAACTCATAAATAGTCACAATATGCTGAGACTCTAATATATGAGTCTGAAAACCAATTTTAGTAGAAAGAAAACATGTTTGTTGGTTGGTTAGTTTGTTTAGCAATGTAATGCTGGGGGAATTTTTGCACTGATTCTATAAAATTGGTGTCATGCATCAGTGGATTGTTTAATAGCTGGTGGTACATAATGTGGGCACTCTCTCACTCATTCTCCCCTCTGAGGAATTTCTGAGACAGCTCAAGAACAAATTTCTACAGAATCAGGACCACTGAATCTTAGAAACCTTTCTCTTTCCAGTTTCATTCTCTTTGCTCTTGTACTTCTGATGTGGTGTGACAGTTTGAGGTATTGTCTTGAAGACAGCATAAAAACCTTTAGAAAGCATTCAAAGAAGACAGTAAATTTTAAAAATTGTAGACACTCTAATCTTTAACATAAAAGATGAAATAACTTTCCTTAATTGACAATCTGTTACAACCTTGGCAAATCAGAAATAAATTTCATATAAAAATCAATACTTGATGAAAGATCTATATTTTTCTGTTTTCTGTGTTCCATATGTAGCACTACTGATCTTCCCCACATGAAAAAAAGGATCATTTCAAATTTTGAAATAGTACAGCTGATAAAAACAGGTTAAATATATGTGCTCAACCAGTTAAACAGAAAAAACTGAAATCTGATTTCAAGTTTGCATGTCTTCAAAGCTTATGTTTCCACCCCAAATAAAATTTTACAAAGGAAGGATTTTCTTCTCTGAGAATGACTTCTAACTTTGGAAATACTGATGGAAAGTAATTTTTTCCTGCCAGTTAGGTCTATATTTATATCATGGGGAAATTATGACACTCAAATGCCTATAAAGTTAGAAAAAATAACTCACTGTTGACAAGAAATATTAAAGATTTTATTTTATGTCATCCTGCCATTTTTGAGTCAGAACAAAATTGTAAATACATCTGAAAAATACCTTTGGTAATGAAATACATCCTTCCGCCTTATACTTGGCACTGAAAGCCATGGAAAAAATTTTTAAAAGTCAATTTGGTTACTGACTGTCCAATCAGAGAGAAGAATCTTGAAAGTTAGGATAAGTAAAGGAACTATTCAAAATTTGAAGAAACCCATTATAACTTACCAAGTAAAAAAGTACTTATTTTCTCTCTAGAGAAGAGAAAGTTTGTCTTTGAGAAGGAAATCTGTGGTGGATCAAATCAAAGAACAAATAGCTGTACACACATTCAAAAGAAAGAGAATATTGTAATCATTATGGCATAAAGCTTGTAAATCAGAACAGAAAATAGTTTGGAAAGAACAAAAATGACTACCTGACTAGAAATGAGAGAAAATTAATGATATGAGAAGGAAACAGTAGGATCAAATAATTTCACGTAAGAAAGAAGAACCTCAACTGTATATAATAAAAATAAATTATATGTACAGCATATGCAGTTCAAAAAGATTTCTAAAAGTCAATTACAATGATGAATAGTAAAAGTTTTAACAATACATTACTTTTTATAATTTAATTTCAGTGTGGTCTAAGAATATGTTCTGCAAAATTCCAGTTATTAGAAATATAATTGAGATACTTAATGAAACAATGTATAATTGATCTTTACAAGACAGATGTACCATATGCCCTTTAGAAGAATATGTAGACTCAGGGTCCATATCAGAAAAATGAAAAGCATACTTCACATAAAAGTCTATGTAGAAATGTTCATAATGCCATTGTTTACAAGAGCCAAAAGGTGGAAACAACTCAAAATTTGATCAATTGATGAATGGATAAATAAAAAGTGGCATACCTAAACAATGAGACACTATTGGACAATAAAAAGGAATGAAGTACTGAACATGCTATGGTAGAAATAAACCTTATCAGCCCTCTGCTATGTGAAGGAATTCAATGGCCAAAGGTCACAAATAAGTCTGTTTATATGAAAAGTCCAGAAACTTAAACCTATAGAAAGTAGAATTGTGATTACCTAGTTTTCAATCCGGATGAAAATGAGGGAAAAAAGATTAACTGAAAATTGTTATGTTTTCTTTGTGGGATGACAACGATGTTCTAAAATGAAACTATCGTGATATTTGCACATAAAAATGTATTTGTAAATGCACATAAAATTGAATTGTATACATTATATGAATGAAAGTTATGATATGCAAATTTTATCTCAATAAAAGTATAAAAGAAGAAGTCAATCCATTCAAGGTATTTGATATTTTACTCAAATATTATGTATGTTTTATAGTTTTTTTCTTTTTAGTATGAGTTACTTAGAAAGTAGTGTTAATGTCTTTGTGTTTTAGAATTTCTTTAGTTGTTTCCACTTAGTTTATGTTTCATATATTTTGGAGGTTTTAAGTTAATTTAATGACAGTATAATTGCATGTTTAAATACAGTTTTAAAATTATCACCAATGATTTAAAATATACACAATAAATATTAAATATATAATATCCTATGTACTACAAATAAATTTTTATGAATGTTAATTTAATGCTTATGTACACAAATCCTTAACAAAATGAGGCTAAACTTTCATTATTTGTATTACATGAATTTTATTAATATGTATGCACATTATAAGGATATATTAAAATACAAAAATGCAAAAAGGTCTTAGTAGAGTGAGGTAAATACATGATTTTTAATTTATATATGTATATTGTTCATTTAGAAAAATAGGAATGTTTTAATCATATTTTTTAGTGAAGCAGTGTAGATTTTTCAAAGTCCAAATTGGTTTATTAAGGAAATGTTTGCCTTGAGTAGGAATAAAATGAGTAAACCTATATTTAAGCTCAAATTCACTGTTATCAGTTTGAGTTCAAATAATCAAACAATAGTAATGTTTCTTAAAATACATCATCTACTACATAGATTAATCATCAAACCTCTAAGTTAAGCACAAATGTGTTTTCAAAATCTTTTATGTTTCTGTGGATTATCACCGCTACAACACTTTCAATTTTTCTTGATATATACTTTGAATCCAAAGATACTCTAATATTGCCATCCTATGGATAAAAATATCAGTTTTTAAAATGTAAATTACTAGCATTAACTCTGTAATAGTCCCTTCTATAAATTTAGTTGTGAGCATTAGCCTGTTATTATAGGTAACTTGAATAATTGTCTCTCAAAAATGTAATTACTCCCATATTTTTCATACGTAGACAATTCCAATATATTTTGACATCAAAATTATAACCAACAAAAGTAACAGTTTATTTTATAAAATTCAGTTTGAGAATAATTGTAATATTAGCAATTATTAATAAAATCAAGGTCAATTTTTTTTCTTTTTCTTTTTGGTATCAGGGATTGAACTCAGGTCCTTGCACTTGCGCAGAAGGCAGCGAAACCACTGAGCTAAATCCCCGGTCCTCAAGGTCAATTTTTATAGCAACGTATCTAAGAACTTTGAGAATTCTAAGTATGTTGATCTTTGCTTACAATAATGATGTTTCTGTGAAATTCATTTTTCTTTTGATTTGGTTTAAAACAATAAAGTTTTAAAGATAATTAATAAGGTAGCTGTATGAATGAGAATGGATTATTGTTTAGAATGTACTAAATATTGAAAATTGCAGGTAAATATGAGCTCTACTCTAGTACTAAAAAATTTATTTGAATACACAGAGGAAACAATAGTGACCATGGAAAAACACTGGTCCTCTGAGACATAAAACTGTGGGTTAAATAAACTTATATAAAGTAACATTAGCCAGTCTGGGAAGTGGATGTTAAAAAGTTTTTTAACATGGAAATAAACACCAGAATGCAAAATCCATTTATTGACATTATTAATGTTCATTTTGTAAATTGCATCCTTCAATTAATATCAATAAAAAGAATCAAAATGTACACTCATCAAATGTAATCTTATTTTTCTGTTATTGATAAATTATATATTACATTCTGAATAAAAATGAAAACATTACAAATGTTTAACCAAAGATAGCAGAATTAAATTATCATGAAAATCCTTCTCTCAGAGTAAAGCAGTGCATAACAAGATAATTTCAAATATCAGGCTCAACTGTAGATAATTTTTCTATACTAATATTGAAAAAAATTAAGGAATAGTTTGTACACTAAAATTTCAATTGTAAAAATGTATCTCTAATTGGATATTTAGAAAGATTAATCTACAAAGAAGCAAATAATTAAAAAGATTAACCTATTTATGCCAAAGATTGAAAATTTTTGAATTTTTGCATGAAATTCATGTATGTTACCTAGAAAAATTCAAGGAACGAGAATTTTAAGAGAATACATTTCATTATGTTCCATTGTTATGGGCGTTCCAAAACTGGAGCATTAGTCATTGAGTGATTAATAGATAAATAGTGAAACAAGAGAGAAAGAGAAAATTGAGAACCTAACATGATTCCATAACATTTTATATTATGGTCACTGAGCTATCGACAATGTTTTTATTGTTTTCTTTAACATTGAATTCCTTTTTAGAACTTTTTTATTAGTACATATTCGTAGTACATGCAGTCTATAATCATCTTGGGTGTGGGTACATGTACGTAATACAGCTGGATTCTTTTAAAAATCTCCTTTCCTTTCACTCCTCCCTCCCTCCCTCTTCCTCTAAATCCCCTTTCTCCATTTTCATTATGGTTGATATTATTAATCTTTTCTCATGTTCATGACATATAATGTTAATATTCATTTAGGTTATTAGGTTCCTGTATATTACATATCTTTAAAATATTCTTTTATTAGTACATGTTTGCAGTACATGCAATTTACACTCATCTTGGGGAGTGGGTACCTAATACAGCTTGTTCATTCTTAAAATCCTGTTCCTTTTCCCCTCTTCCCTCCTTTATTTTTCCCTTTTCCCTTTTCATTTTTGTTGATATTATTAATCTTAGCTCATGTTTATGCCATATAATGCTCACATTCCTTGAGTTTATTAGGTTTCAGGAAATGGCATATCTTTATTCTATTTATTTCCCTTCATTATTTCCTCTCCCTCTCTCTTCTCACTCACATTTTCTTGGACCCCATCCCATTTGTGAGAGAATCACAATCCCTGTTTCTCTTTCTATCCATCTTTAATTTTGTTCTTTATACTTTGCCTTACTCAAATGAGAGATTTTATATGGTATTTAAGCTTGTGTCTGTTTTTTGTTTCACTCAAAATTATATTGTCCAGGTGC
This sequence comes from Heterocephalus glaber, assembly GCF_000247695.1. The sequence goes on along the minus strand of NW_004624841.1, from coordinate 5,857,294 downwards.
ATCCATTTTCTTACAAACGTCTCAAATGTATTCTTCTTTATAGTCCAATAATATTCCATGGTATACAGACACCATATTTTCTTTATCTAATCATTTGTTGGTGGATATACAGGTGGCTTCCTGGACTTAGCTATTATGAATTGTGGTGCTGTAAACATTGGTATGCATGTATCACTGTAGTATGATGACTTAAGCTGCTTGGGGAAGACATCTAAAAAGATAGTTAAGTCATATAGAACAAAGACTGCACTATTTTACATTCCCACTGACAATGTAGGTTTCCTTTTTCATTCATCCATGCTAGCATTTGTTTTTTGATTTCTTGATGATATTCTTTCTGGTATAAGATGGAATCTTGGGATTGTTTTAATTTGCATTTATTTTCTAAGAGCCAGAGATGTTGAACTTTTTTTATGTATATGTTGGTCATGTGTACTTCTTTCTTTTAGAAATGTCTGTTCATCTCACTTGTACATTTCTTGATTGAGTCTTATATTTTCAGTGTTCCAACATATTTGAGTTCTCCATATACATATTCTAGATATTTGTCCTCTCTCTGAGGAATGGCTGGCAAAATCATTTTCCTATTTTGTAGGTCGTCTTTTCACTCTAACTGATTGCTGTGCAGAAGCTTTTTCATTTGATGTAATCCCATTTATTGACTCTTGCTCTTATTTCTTGTGCAATTGCATTTTAGGAAATATTTTCCTTCATCTATGATTTCAAGTGTTTTACCTATTTTATCTTAAAATAGATTCAATGTTTTGTTTTCAGTGCTTAGATCTTTGATCTATTTTGATTTTACTTTAGTACATGGTGAGAAATACTCATCCAGTTTCAATCCTCTGCAAACAGATATGCAGTTTTCCCAGCACCACTTTTTGGATAGGCTATTTTTCCTCCCAGGTATGCTTTTGGCCCCTTTGTCAAAGGTCAAATAGTTGAATGTGTCTGGGGATGTTTCTGTATCCTCTATTCCACAATTCAAATGTCTGTCTTTGTTCCCATGCCATGCCATTTGTATTACTGTTGCTTTGTAGTATAGCTTGAAGTTAGGTAATATGATGTCTCTTGCTTTGCTCTTGTTGCCCAAGATTGCTTTTGTTATTCTGAATCTCTTCTGGTTCCTTATGAATTTTAGGATTGTTTTCTCTAGGTCTATGAAGCATGCTGTTTGTATTTTTTTTTTTTTTTTTTTTTTGGTAACAGGGATCAAACTTGGGACCTTGTGCTTGCAAGGCAGGCAGCAGAACCACTGAGCTAAATCCCTAGCCCTGCTGTTTGCATTTTGAATGGGACTGCATTGAATCTGCATAACAGTTTTGGGTGTATGGCCATTTTGACAATTTTAGTTCCAGAATCAGGGGATAGCTTTCCTTTTTCTGATGTGTGCTTCAATCTCCTTTTTCAAAGCACTGTAGTTTTCTTTGTAGAGGTCTTTGCTTTCCTTGGTTAAGGGAATTCATAGCTATTCCTCCTGATGCAACTGTGAATGGTTTTGATTTTCATAATTTACCCCTCATAGAGTTCCTTATTGGTGCACACAAATACAATTTATTTTTGCATGTTGATTTTGCAGAATCAAGTATATGTATTGCTCTTTTAACTTTCACCTAGGAAATTCCTTACATTTGCCTTTATGCCCCTTGCTATGTTGTGTAATCAATAAATACTGACAAGTCCAGAGATCGTGGTCTTTTCCAAGAAGAGCTAAGATTAAGTCCCAACCCTCCATATTACAAACAATTCTTTGCTCTTTCGCTTTGTGTATTATTCTTGCATCCTCTGCTGTACCTTCAGTTAGGTGGTTGGGCATCCTCCAATAAAATTAGACATAGAAAGATGAATATCTCATGTTCTCCTTCATTTGTAAAGCTAAAATACTGAATTTGAATGTAGAATGTGGATTACTAGTAGCTAGGAAGCTGAGGAAACTGAGCTGGGCAAGATTTGATAGTGAGTAGTAAAACAGATAGATGCAATGAGTTCTAGTATTCTACATCAGAGTTGGATTACTATAGTTCCCAGTAACCTATTGTAAATTTTATGAGTAACTAGAAGAGATGAGTTGAAACCCAAATACAAAGCAATGATAATAAAATAAATACATTAATTACCTTGACTTGATCGGTATATATTGTATACATGTATTGAAATATATTGTACACAATAAATGTCTAACTATTATGTTAATTGAAAATTTAAAGGAAAAATATTTGAGATGGACTTCACAACTATCATGATGGATTATTACATTATAGGCAGCTAAGTTAGATAAAAATTAATATTCAGCAGTAACTTTAAATAGAAATTAATATATAGTCAGAGAGAGACTGGGTTCTCAAGAGTCAACAGAAAAAATAAAAACATCATTTCATAGAGGTGCATCTGAAAAAGGCAGGGCCACAAGATACAGATTCAATGGCTAGGCCTACATGGCTCCCTAAAGGATAAACAATAACGTGAAATTATACTATAATTAATACTACCTGACCTGAAAATACCAGATAGGCATCAGCCATCCAGGCGGGTTGTCAGGAGCCATTTTACATAACTTTAGGGAAAAATCATTTCACAATTAAATTATGATTAGGCCTAGTCTTCTTGACTACAGGCCACCTATCACATGCCAGTACATAACTGCATTTTTGCCCCCAATCACAGCTGAGACCTCAGTGGTTCCATTATGCTGTGACACTCAAAGGCAAGATTACATCAACTGAAGATATCCTGGTTCCTTGAGAACCAAGTAGTAAGAGAAAGGTTTCACCTGAGAAGGGACAAATTCCTTATCAGCTTAACTCATTCGACCTACTGTTGTAAGAACATCTTTTCTCATCTTACCATCCTAATCAACCTAAGCTTCTCATCAACATAAGATCCTCATGGTCATAGGATTACTGCCTCCCTCCAAGACATGTAACACTTCCTCCAATTACAAGATCCTTGTCAAGTTAGGATTATCACCACCCTCTGAGTCATCTGTTACTCCTTATGAACCCAATATAGTGGCAAGCTCAAGGTGCCTTCGTCTTTGCTGCCCAGAGAAGCATTGATCAGGCCCAGAACCCAGCTTCTTTTCTAAGTCTTGTTTCCTGTATTTATTCTTTATTCTTATTTTGCCTTGTGCTGTCATGGCTCACAGGAGACCAGGAGTGACTGCAGGGGTTCTGATAGCATCCCCTTTATCTTTTCACTCCAGTGGGTGACCAGAGCATCCAGACCTATCCCTTCCCAAAAATGCCTTTATTCTTTCCATGTGCACTTGCTATGTGACCTACTTCCTCTTAGATCAATATTAGCTAAGCAGCTATACTTGTAATTCTATAGGTTTTAATTTGATCGACATTGTACCTACATTGTGACTTTGCTATATAAATTACCCCTGGCAAAGGGTCTCAGTGGTAACCCATTTTTAGGACTCCTTCTGTCTCTCAAGAGCTATTTCTCAATAAATCTTTCCTACTCTTATGCTCTATTGTTGCTTAAAATTCATTCTTTGATTTCAGGAGACACAAACTTGGCACATCTGACATCTGATAGGTTGAGTTGTATTTCTCCTATATCAATTACATATCATGTACATGTATCAAGGTATCAAATTATATTGCATAAATATGTACAAGTTAAATAATAACAATTAACAAAAATGAATTTAACACAATTAAGCTGCCAAATATCACAGCTTATCAATACAGTGCATCCTAGAGTATCTGTTCTTTCATCTCATGATCTTGTGACTGAATGGAAGCTATGGTTCACTGCTATTTCCCAGCATCACAGTAGAGTATAGTACAACTTATCAGTAGCCTGAGAAAAGATCAAATTGCAAATTTATATTTTGATTCTGTTGAATAAATATAGCTTTTATAACACCATAAAGGTGAGAAATTGTAAGTCAAATCATCATAAATTAGGGGCCTTCTGTCGACTAATTTTTGAAAAGTAGAAGATGATATCATTTTAGTTTAAAAAAATTCCCAAGAATGTATACTAAGGAATTGCACTAGGGATCTTTGCTGAAAGTATAATGTTTTCATATCATTTAAAAATTTTTTTTTGTTTTTTTTCTAATTTTCTACAATCACGTATTCTGATTATATAATAAAAACATATTGAAACAGAAGTGTAACACAAGTTTCTATGCAAAAATGATAATATTGGAGTTTTATTTTCTGATTTGTACAGGTATATCTTTATTTTTCCTATTTTCAAAGAAAATTATAACACAAGCACTTTTCTACTTGGCCCAAAATTAGTAAGAGTGAAAGAATTTGAAAGCTACATTCATATAACCTCCCTGATAAAAGCAATTTAAAAAAGTAATTTGCCTCCAAAACAACAATTTATAACATAGTCCCTAAAAGAAGATATAAAAGTGTCTGAAAATCATTAAGTTAATATATTAAAATTGATGTCTAAATAAAAATCTTGGTAGTGAAATTAAGCAATAATATAAAAAATCAATAGAGAGTATATGTAAGATAATATACACTTATTGTAAGAATTTAAATTTTTAGGTTATTACAAATTAAAGTGTGTTTGAGGATGGAATAAAATATGTGTTAAATTCATCATTTCTCAAAAATGTTGTAAATTGATGCATTATTTTTACAATTACTTTCTTTGCAAAATAAAATCTTAAATAAGCTTTTACTCTATTTAGAAAAATAATTTATAAAACCAACAAAGGAAAATTTAAAGTTACTTGTGTAGAGAAAAAGGAAGTAAATAAGTTTGCAAAAGTTACAGATTTTTAAAAATGTAAAGTAATATATTGATGAGAGGCTGCTGATTTCCTTAAAAAGTGATTGTTTGTAGGAGTTATCAGTCCAAAACCAGATAGCACAGGTCAAGGAAGGTGAAAAATATTATAAATGGGTATAACTACATCTTTCAAAATTTTAACATAGGTGTGCACTAAGCACCGCTGAGCACAGTGCTACATTTTCATCTATATTCATCATTTTCATGAAAATGTATTTCAAAAGCAATAATAGTTTAAATATAAATATGACATTATGATCCTAGCTCCATATGAAGATATAGTAGGCCTCCACCACAGCTTCATATTTGATAAAAAGTTATTTATAACAGTAATCCAAAGTGAGAAAAAGTGATCTAGGATCACCACAGACAAAACAATGCCTGAATGACAGAGCTGACAAAGTCATTCCACGCTCAAAAACAGTTTTAAAAGTACAACCACAAAGGCTGAGACCTTGTGCCTAGTACCTGGAATCTGGAGTATGTGCCTCAGCAGGAGCAGCATCCCCATCCACTGTTGCCTTTTATAGCAAAAACTGCTAAGAGAGTCAGCCCTTTCCCTGCCCTTCCCTTTCCTTCAGCTAAAGAGCAGATCCTAAGTAATGGGCTTCAATGCTAGTGTTGCAAAGGCTGGAACTTGTTCTATATTTCAGCAATAACCAATTACCTAAGATAAGTCTAGCCTGGGATACTTGCCTAGCATGTTTAAAGCCCTAGGTTTGATCCCCAGGCCCAGTACTCCTCATAATTCTAAAACAACCATGAAGTACTTCTTTTTAAAACTCTAAAACTAATTGAAGATCACAAAACTAGAAGTGAATAAATGTTTGCCATGTTTCTGGATATAAGAATTAATAATACAAAGTCAGTTCTCCTAAATTAATTAGCGTAAGCATCATGTAATAAATATGTGATAATATACAATATTATTACAGGACTCAACATCAATTAAAATTCTGCCTCAATTTTTCACTTGACCAAGCAAATCAATTGCAACAGTGAGGTATAGAATACAAACAGGAGCTACATGTCAAAACATAAAAGTGCTGCAAAATATTTCTTCAATGAAGGGAAATGTTAATATATCTCTTTTTAAAATGCTGTAAAAATTATAGTGTTTTTGAAAGCATTGTGTAAGTTCTTTAAAGTATTAATTTTTTTTTATATTAAAT
>NW_004624841.1:5830469-5846160 GCF_000247695.1 Heterocephalus glaber | reverse complement strand
TCTCCTGTTATCTGAGAAATTATTTCTGATTTCATTTTTTCCAGATCCCCTTTTGTTGCCAGTTCAGTGGATCCAGGTGGTTGAGTATCAGAGTGTTCCATCTCATTTCCCTTTGGGGTTGCTGTAGGTGATATGGAAATCTGGTTTTGAGACCTATTTACATGTTTTCTCATTTTGACTGGGGCAGGGGGCTGTTAGCGCCTGCATGGATTACCTCCTCTGAGATGGGTGAGATGGGACAGGGCCCAGGAGCAGCGGTAGGGATGATGACCCAAAAGCCCTTTCCTGTGGGCTGGGAGCAGGGGGAAGGATGGTGGCTGAGGAGCCCCTTCCTCTGGACCAGGAGCAGTGGGAGGAGGGCTCAGAAGCCCCTCCCTCTGGGCCGGGAACAGTGGGACTCAGTTCCTTGGTCTGTTGGTCTGGTGTCCTCTGCGTCTTTGTAGTGTGGAACCAGGTGGCTGCCTGTCTGTAGCGGGGTGATTCGGTGTCTTTCACGCAACTCAGGACCTCAGTAGGGCATGCCATATTAATATTGTTTTATGCTAACTGTAGTTAAGGTTATTTTTACTACCATAGCAGGTTTGTTATACAAATAGGAATAATATTTTTTCTTGGAAATGGCATATATTTCTGAAAAATTCTTATGTAACACTTCTCTTCCTAGACATCTATAAGAATTTAATGTAATATGATACGTAAAAAGAAATATTAGTGAAACCTCAGACTTCCTTTGTAGGTAAATATTTGAAGCACAACAAAAAATGGTGGAAATATCTTAACAATTTATTTCAAATATAAATAACCCATGAAAGAAGCATGTCTTCACAAAGCCAATGTAGTTAGGGAAAAAATAAATTAAAATCTTAGAAACTTTAAAATATTGATAACAATTTTAGATTATATGATTTGCCAGATAAATTGTAGTAATGAAATGATTTATTCTGAATAATGTAGTTTTAATATGTATAAATAAGTGTCGAACTTACGGGAAATAAAATCACAAACTATTAGGATGATTAGGGAAAAATTTTTGGTTTGGTAGTTTCCCATTCTTAAATATGATTATAATGTATTATTTATTTACTGGTGAAAATCTTATTTATTGTTTATTATAAAAACAAATCTTTACAGGTTTTCTTAAATATAAACGACAAAATTTGGTGGCATTCCTTTTTAGAAATTCTTTTTATATTCTTTCATTTTTTAATTATGACTAAAATCTTGTCTTATAATATCTAAATTATTATCTGAACTATTCTTACAATACTGGAAAGCACCATTCAAATTCATTCATGATTTTATAGGATTGTGTCAGTGTCTTTTCTTGTCTAATTTTTTTTTATTATTATTAATTTTATTGGTAGATTTTAGGTATACAGTATAATGACATTCATCATTGGGAATTTGCATCTTTATGTAATCTATCTTGGTTCTTATTTTTTCTCCATTCCCCTGCCCTTCTTTCAAGCCCTCCCCCCCTCCCTATTTACATAGACTTTGTTTCCATTTTTTTCATTTTCTCATATAAATTCCATTCCCTTCTTTCCTTTCCCCTACCCTTCCCACTTTCCCTTCCCCTTAGCCCCTTTTCTTCCTATTTCACATTATCTACATTCCTTAATATATGTCACATAGGTGCTGATGTTTAGGCATAAATGCTCAAAGTGTTCATTTTTATCATTTCTGCTCTTATCCAGATACCTCTTGTAAATTCTGAAGCCAATACTAATTGGCATATCATTTTGAAAGAAAACAACTCTTGTTAAGTGTCCATCTTAAAAGCTGGTCAACAGCTTAGCTATTTTGATGTTTCTGGAGATTTCATTTGCCTCTTTATTTATTAAGGGATTTGGGTTTTCATGTTCTGAATTACTTTATGTTTGAAATATTTGAAAAGACTTTTTATATTCCCAATTGCTATCTGTCAGCATATTGTTTTTTTCTTGACTCCATTCGTTATTATAGTTTTCACTAATAGACTCAACCTAATTCTTAGGAAGCCATTCACTTATTAAAATTTAGAGCTATGGTGTTTTACTTTGTGATTTTTCAAGGTTCTGGAATTACATCCAAAGTTAAAGATTTAAACAATGCATGATTGATGAAAGGAATGAGTGAAGGATGTACCAAAAGTTTACTAAAACTTTATAACATAAATAAATTGTATTCATGGTAGAAATTTGGAATATTGTGTGTCTCCAGATAAGCCAATTATTGCTGTATTTTAATCTTATGGATTTCACTCAATGCTCTTATGTAAATAAATTAGTGTTGTGCATATTTCTCAAACTGAACAAACATGTATGTTCTCTTGGAAGGTGATACTTCTTTATTCTATTTAATGTATGGCTAATATTTCATATTTTAATACAAGTTTACCTAGATGCAAACTAAGCTGCTAACCAACTAAATGTTATTGTCTCATTTAGTAGGATTCTGCTTATGCTATTAAGTGAATCACTTCTTAAGTTTGTACTTTCTCTACTCTGATGTAATGTGCAAAATTCTTACTTATCAGAATTCAGTTCTAATACCACTTTACTCACAAATTATTCTAATATAATGCAATTAAGAAATATTTCCATTTATTTGTTCCCATAGTACATGTACCCTCAATTTTTATTCATTGTAGTCTACTTTTTATTATGTTATGTACAGTCTCTTCATGTCATGACTGCATAGAATTTCTTGTGCTATGATTCACTAATGTTTACAGCTCTCAGAGGAGTTAGCACACTAAAATATAGTGAATAATCAATAATTTATAAAGCATAGTGGGTTTTACAAAGTATTTACAAAGTATTTCAAATTGTGCAACTCCTGCATATTAAGGCTTTCTGCTCCTTTAGAGATACCCAAAGAAATTGTTAGCTATGATACACTGCTGTTTGAAGGTATTTGGATTCATAAATATATTTGAAGAAGTATTTTCATGTTGCTGCATATTGTCTGATGTGAAAAGATGCATAATTAGTACTTCCAAAGCTCACAATGACAGACAATTTTAGTGAAGCTGCTGCAGTCATCTTGGGAAAGAATAAAAGAAATTGCAACATTCTGGTTAAGTTAGACTGCAGGAGTTGTATTCTCTAAGGTGGCCTCATTTGATGTGAAATTAGACCCCTCATCTGTTTGAAATCAAGACTGCTTCACTAGATATGTGGGATCACAGCAATATATAACTTAATTATGTTGTCAGAATATTTCATTAATGGGAAGAGAATTGTCAGATTTATGTAAATGAATGTGGTATTGACAGCTGGGCTGCTCTTTCAAGAACTTACTTATTTTTCCTTCTTTATTTTGTTATTAATAGGAAAATCCCAAGTTAAATGACTCAAAGAATCCTTTTCCCAATTCCCTGAACTTTGTTTGCTATTGTCACTGAACATTTGTAGTTTTAACAATCTGTATCCCATATAAAGAAATTTAACATTCCAATTCCATCATTTTCAGTTATTCCATCTTTACTCTTTAGAAGTAGGCAAGGGGGAAGAGAGGGGAAAAAAGGAGAAGGAAATGTAAGAGAAGTAAGATGCAACCCCAACTCTGGCATCTTAAAGATTCTACAGAGGAGAAAATTGGCATTTACCCATCAGCACCTGGCAGTGTGTGTGGCAAATCCCATAAGCACCTTATCTAATTTAGTCTTCCAAAGTTCTGGATATAGATATTTTCATTATGTTATATATTGTAAAAGTAAGAGATTCTGTGAAGTTTAATAAATTATTCAATAATATAAACATGGACATTGTAGAAGAATCATGCTCCAAACTCCTTCTTTGCTTAAAAAAATCATGAAATGGGAAAGGCTCAGGATGAATACCGAGAGATTCTTCTGGATTAGTACTGCTTATCTCTATTATTTTAAGAATATAGAAGCTGAAAGAGGTTATGATGTTTCATCAAGCTGTACTAACATTAGGGACAGGAGGCAGGATTCAAATTCAAGCCAAACTAAATCTAGAAACTGTGGAGCTATCTATTGCACAGTAATATTTCTTCACATCCATGAAAAAATGTATTTTCAAAGATAATAAATTTAACAATAATTAATTCTCTGCAATAAAGTAATATTTCAAGCAAAATTGTATACAAAAAATTTATCACCTACCAAACATAAATTTTAATTAAAAACAAAAATGATGTTTAAAACTTTATAAAGTTGAAAAATAACTCAAATAATAAAATTGTTTTCTATCTATAACAATAAACTAAAGTTAAATAGAATTACTATATAGAGACCTCACAGCTATTATATCATTGTAAATATATATTAAATTTTTATATATGTGTGTCTACCTTGCCCAGTCAAAAACCTGGATATGCAAATATAAAGGATATTTAGATAAACTAATGAGTATTGGTGAATGTTTGGGGAAAAGCCTGCCTATATATTTATTGAAGTTGTAAATTTGTATACTATTTCCGAGGGAAATTTGAAAATGACCAAAGTAATGTTCCCATGTAGATCTAAATATACATGGGATTTGCCTTAAAATAAAGAAATCCAAAATTGTTTTTTTGTAGAGGTAGAATGGGAAAGAAATGAAAGTGATATTTTGAAATCTGAAGGGGAAAAACACATGATTCAATAACCAATTGTGAGGAATATAGTAATAAATCAGGAGCTGTGTCTCACTGCTTAGAAATACCTTCATCTCTCAATGATTATAAATCACCCACATGTTATTTGTGAGTCTTATCTACTATATTTTGTAGAACCATTATGATTCCCTTTTTAAAATTAAAATTGATCTATATGAAAACAAACACTTTATATTTCATGTGTTAATAATTTGTTAAACAAAAAATATCACCTGGCACTGAAAGTGTGCTCTTGGGGACAGCTGCCTTGCATAGGAATGTAAAGAGCACTGTCTCATAGACTGAAGGGAGGAGAGGGACCAGCTCCCAGAGAAACCACTGCAGGAGAAAAACCTTCAGGTGGAGGCACAATTGGCAAGCCTGTGCCACAATGGAGTGGTTATGAAATCAGAAGCACAACTGAGAAACAGACCTGGGCCTTCAAGCTTTCACTCAGTATGAGATTTTGAGCAGAGGAAGGACATGATCTGGCATACTTAAAAAAAAAATGTTCCAGCCAGGTGTGGTGGCACACACCTGTAATCCCAGCACTTTGGGGGCTGAGGCAAGATGATCACAGCAAGTTCGAGGCCAGCCTGGGCTACACAGTGAGTTCAAGACCAACCTGAACTATATAGTGAGACCTTGTCTCAAAAAATAAAAAAATAAAAATAAGAAATATTTTAAATGTTGCACTAGCTACTCTGTTGACAATAGATGAGTTTCAGGTGTCACAACAGTTTGAATGATAAATGATGATGGTTGGTCTTGATAAATAAATAATTCTGTGTATACTTTGAATGTGGAGCTAACAGAATTGATTGTGGGCTATCTATAAATGGGAGGAATCAAGTTTAACTCTAAAGGTTAACAGAAGAGATCTAGTATCATTAATCTTAATTTGCACAAAGAAATGCATCACACACACACACACACATGCACTGCACAGTACTAAAAGTAGTTTATAGTAAACAACTAATTATAGATGTCCAATATACAAATGAAAAGGTGTACAGTGCTTATGAGTCAGGTAAGGTCAAAATATAAGTATCAGACATATTAAATTCTTTGATGATATATGGGACTGTGAAGGTTGTGTAAAAACATGCATTCTCATATATTATTGAGTACCAGTTTGAGATGTGTTTACAAAAATTTTGGATAAATGGTTATTTTGAACATGAAGAACTCGTGTGTGTGTGTATGAATGGGATACTTTCATGTTTTAATGTTCACTGTTTTTATTTTGAGTATATCTGCATGTTAATTTTTTTATAGTTTGAACTAGATTTATGAGGGCCATGTTCAAACATCCTTTGTGGGCCACTGAACCCAAGACCTTCTCACTGAGCTACATTACTAGCTCTCTCCCGCCCTCTTCTTTTTGTTTGACAGACAAGGACTCGCTAAGTTGCTAAACTGCCCAGGTGTACATCACCACACCTGGATAATAATTTTTGTTTTAATATTTATTTGCATTTAAAAAGAATAACTATTTCATAAATTAAACTAGGGATATAATATGAAAATAGGCATTTTAGGCCAGGGAGTAGACATTCATTATCGTGCAAATACAATTGGCAAGAATATAAGGTACTAACATAAATTTCTGGGAATATAACTGATATTGTCCTGTAAAGCCTAGGTACTCACTCTCATCTGCTATTTTGGCATAGAAAAGAGTAAATGGTACCCTAAATCTAGACCCACTCATACAGGAGTTTATATACTGATTATAATATTCTGAGGTTGTTTGAACCTTCATAAAGATTCCTACATTTTCTCAATCCTTGTATTTTTTTAGGGTATCCTTACAGGATTACTGTAAGGTTTAATGGAACAATAAATGCAGAATAGGTCTAGCACAGCACTGCTCCTGCAGCATGTCCAGTGGGGTGGTCAGAAGCATGCTTAGCCTCCAGAATTTACTGATTTCTTCATTCCAAAATTTTCTTTGCTCTGAATTCTTGAAATTTCTGATAATAGTAGAGGTGAATTGTTCTGAGGTAGGACAGAAGTAATAAAGATAGGTAGAAAGGAGGCAAACTCAATTTTCTGTCTCCCTTACTACCTTAAAACTATGGGTCAGAGCCCCACTCAACTCTGCATGTAAGCATTATGAGCATTTGTGGAGTGTTAGTGCAAGGTTTATTAGCCCTATACTTAGTCTCTCTCATCCCCATGCCAGACTGAGGACATCAATAGAAGAATAATTAAAGTAATAGGATTTTCAGGCACATTTAGCTGTCAGCTTCCATAACACCTATTTCCACACCCTACTGGAGCGAAATCTCCAAACCTTCAGTGCTCTCAGATTCCAGGAAAACCAGAACCTTGGAGACTACTCATGACCATATCACCTCTCCTGCACAGGGGCAATTACCTCATGATGGGAACTGAGGCAGCCCCCTTCCCAAACAAGAACAGTTATCTCCTGGCTATCTCCTTGCCCCTCAAATCATAAGGATTTCCCTGAAGCTAGGAAGACAGAACTGAGACAATGATCTATCCAATCCTGGCTCACCTCAGCTAATCCATAAATGTCAGCCTTGTGCTTTTGTGAGCAAATCTGTCTGGCCCCTGCATCACCTTCAGGTGCACAAGCTGGAGTCATTTTCCCATTCTATCCTACTTTTTGACTCTGTTTAATAAATTTTCTTATGCCTCACATTTAACTGATGTGTCCTGAAACACTTGCCATCATGAGGGTCAAGAACAACTTGGTAAGCCAAGTTGAGGACTCCATCTCACTTCAGTGGACCTCTTCAGAAACATCTGGTGACAGTTTCACTTTTAAGTTTAAGGAAGAAACAAAGAGAGTGGCCACTTAGAGTGAAAAAAAGCATTGTAAAACAAAATACTTTATACTTTGCCCAAGGGATCGGTCCTTTTGGCCACGTTAAAATTCTCTTTTGTCTTTATTCAAAATGACTTATTCTTTGTGCATGATGAATTTTATTTCATCAATGCTAATTATTCTAATATTTGTTTTATAGTTTTTATTTCTCAAACATTCATGCAGTGCACTTTCCATAAAAAGCAGGTCGACACACAACCTTAAAAATAAGGTGGAAATTATGGTAGACATCACCAGTTTAAAAGTTGTACCTAGGGCAACCCACTTTCTGGTCCCCCATCTGTCTTTCTTAGACAGAAGCTATATATCTCTCAATAAATTTTTCTACTCTTAAAAAAATTTGTACCTTTTTATGTGAATATAAATCATACTTCATGTGCAAAAAGAAACTATTCATACTCCTTTCTTGAATGCTATTCTCTAAGAGATTAAATATTTAACCTCCCTAAGGAAAAAATGAAGCAACAAAGTATTTAAAGATGAATATATTTATGAAAATGTCTCCTTTTCCTTCTTTTTTTTTTTTTTAAGACAGGGTTTTGCTCTGTAGTTCAGGCTGCCCTTGAACTCACTATGTAGCCCAGGCTGGCCTCAAACTTCCTGTGAACCTCTTGTTTCAGCCTGGAATGCAAGTATTGGGATTATAGGCTTGAGCCACCACACCCAGCTGTTAAAGAATCTCTGGCCTGCATCAGAGGTCCACCACCAGAGGCACATGATGCCTTTCCAATTGCAACACTTAACTCACAAAATCCATTGTGAAGGAAGGGTTGGGGAATGTAGAGAGAGAATGTCAAAGTTGGGCTGGGGAGAGATGAGTACAATTTCAGTAAAGGGAAGAGAAAGATTAAATTACGGAAATGGAAGGGATCACACAGACAGAACCAAGATGAAAAGTACAGAAATGTCAATGAGAGGCGTAAGGGGTACTGAAACTGGTCCAGAGCAAATGACACGACATGAATTATTCTAAAGAATTAATTTGCACCACAAATACCCCATACATAAATAAGGAACAAATAAGCAGTGGGATTTAAATTAAAATGTGCGTGCACACTTTAAATTTTATTTTTTAACATCTTGGGAAAATATTCTTTATTGTAAATAGCTTGGCTGCTTTTGAAGATGCCTAGAATTGATGAGCAGTGCCAGCCTGTCTCTAGCAAGTTGTCAAAGATAAACGCTGTAAGGATTTTAAATGGTCACTCAGTCAGAACCACCTGCTGATTAAAGTGTTTGCTGGAAAAGTTAGGTGCTCAAGTGCTAATGCATTTATTGATGACATGCAAATTTGTTAAATAGTGAAATCTCCTTCATCAAGATGTCCCTGTTGTCCCTCTCCTTCTTTATACTCTTGTCTTGCAACAGTAGAGAGAACAAATCAGAAAACCTAAGTTCAGCTTTGATCTATGAAAAAGCTAATTAAGACAGTACAAAAGATAAACACTATAGAGTGTGTAGAAATAAATTAAGCACTTTCCCCCAAGTAAGCTGTGCTATTTATTTATGAGGACGAAGAAGTTGATTTTATAGTCCCCTATAAAGTCTCCATGAAAAAGATATGTTATATCAAGCATTAATCTATTACAAAATAAGAATTATGTTAGCTAGAAATTCATGATTTTAAGATACTGGTTTAACTATTGGACCATGTATTAAGTAATTAGGAAAATTGGAGGCTATATAAGAAAGGAAGGTGTGACAACCACCGAGTGTGTAGGGAGTGATTAAAATAGCTATTTTAAAGGTAAAATCATCATCTGAGAAAAACACATCATGTAGCCTACCTCCTAGATGTAGCCAAAGCTAATTACTTCACCTTAAAACAGGTAACTTAGCCAAGAAATTATGACTTAAACTGGAAAGCTTGGGCCTTGAAAAACTATGAATTTACTGGTTGTAAAACAGAAGACACCTGGCAATCTCCCCACGAAATCCCTTTTGTGATTCTACCTCATTCAATTGGGTAACCTGGCAATTTATCCCTTAAAACATTTTCAGTCTTGTTCCTAATAGAAAAGAAGGCTAAACAAAGCTTGAAATGCACAGATGATTTTGTAATCATGGATATTTTAAATATATATGTCCAACATTGCAATTCACCAATGTTAATTACATGAAGAAAGGAAATTGTCATTTTTATGTAATTATATCAGACTAGTGATCTTCCATCCAGATGCCACTTCATATAATAACAGATGCTACAGATTATACAATGAATTCTTGCAACTCTTTCCAACAGAATAGTTAAAACAATCTCCAATCAGGTCTGATAGCATACAGCTGTATTTCATAATGCACAAAGCTGATTTTCTTTACTTCACATGGTAATAATAGCTATTTTCTGAACTCTGAAAGCACCTAGCAACCCACAGCCACAAAATTCATTTGCCGCATTGATTGCCAAAGACTAATCTTTTGGAAAGATTTGAAACCATATATGGTTCTCATGCCCTTGCTAATCATACATATTCTGCTATCTTAAAATCAGATCTCTACCCATTGTCTTATACCTTCTTTCTGCAGAATGTATAAGCTAGAATACTTTAAATTATGTGTGCTTCTATTCTGTTGAGTTTCTTAATGCTGCTATTTCATAGTATTCATGTAGTGACTTGCCCCAGTCATCTGTTATCTTCTTGAATAATTGCCCATCAATTTATACAAATGAAGAATTTATTAAGCATTATTTAATTTCATCAATTAAATACTATGTGAACCAACCACTCAGAGAATCAAAGTCAGTCAACCAGTATTTAGCCCAAGAGATCAGCACTATACTGGCTAATCTGAAAATATGTAAATATATATATTTTTTTCAGATATTTGAATTTAATTGCAAAAATGAATGATATAATGAGCCTAAAAGCACAATAGAAAGAATTGTAATGCAACTGTTAAAATATCATTACTGAATTGCTTTTAGACTGATCTAGTTTCTTTTCTCAACTCAAATTTACATTGCATGTTTGTTATTTTGAAGCTTTAAAGATAAAAGACAAATACAATGCATTAGTGGGACTAAGTAGGTCAGTGGTTAGAATACAGTAAACTTCAGTGATTAATTTTGTAAATATATATGCATTGAAATTCCCAGGACAATGAGCCAAACAAAGATTGGCTTCCTAATGCATGTGGTGGTGAGATATCCAGATTAGAAGAACTTGTTGAAGTTTCTTACAATAGGAAAGCACACCAGGCCCAGATACTTTAAAACCACAAAAATTAAAAAGTATATCTAAACAACTATGCACATATTTTTTATATAAGAGAAAATATGAAATATCTTAAGTTTGTGCATTCTTGTAGATTGTGGGTAGATTATGGAGTTTCTTGACTATAAGAAAATAAATTTGTTATTAACATTAAAGGTGCATCTAGATTTTGTGATATTGAACATGAAAAGTGTAGAAGAAAGATGGTGTTGCATAAATAATTATGTTTTTCTTTAATTTAGGGGAAAGCTAAATGAAAATGATAAACTATAACACAGTAACTCCAGAGTACAAAGATGAAGGTTTTGAAATAGATGATGAAATAGAATTTAAGAACAATAAATTAATTGATATGTCAATTCAATGCAATAATCAATATGACCTGATCAATAAACTAACCAATAAACTTCAGTTCCAGTGGCCACCACATTCCCCATTAAAGCATTAAATACAGTAATCCTAAAGCATGATTTAGGGAATGGGATTCTGAACATGTGGCTAACAACAACTTATTCTTAACAAATATTAATATTAATTTTTCTATATTTTCTTCAGGTTTTCTAATATAAGGTATTAAATTTCAATTATGCATGGACATTTGCAGATGAAACTTCAAAATCTCCACTGAAGAGGGGGGAAATTAAGTCTTTTAAAAGATAAAAATAGAACAATAAAGAGTAAATTTTGAAAGGTGGGTATTTAGGTGGTAACAAAGTCATTAGTGCAAGAAATGACTAAGTGTTCAGGAATAGGCTCCCATAATCAGGCTCAATCTTGGTGTAGAGAATTTCAAATATTCAAGAACTGAAGAAACCATACACCTGCAAAGGAAAGTAATAGCTCTAAAATTTATTTATGAGAAAACCGTACAAATAAGCAAGAAAATATGAACTGTACTTTAAAAACCAATTAATAGAAAATGTTCTTGAGCAAAACCAACTATTGGTCTTTAGATCAGTTGTTTGAAACATGTTCAAGGAGTTGATGAGAACCATGGCTACAGGACTAAAGAAACATACAGTAACCCTGACTCACCAAATACAGACCATTGATAAACAGATGGAAATAATTCTATACACTTTCAGCAGATGACTTAGTATGTGTTCAAACTAAGTTTGGGGTCTAGATTCTGGATGTGGATTCCACCAACTTGAACTCCATTTGCTATCTTTTAACAGCACTCCATGAAATTTGTATGCATTGCTTCTGATTACAAGCTTCATAATTATCAGGTCAATAATTTGTCTCCATTTTTCCAGCCTAAGCAATTTAGGACTTCACTGTATTGATCAAATTCATATTTACTGTATGTCTCTCATCTTTATTTGACTTAATTAAACAAACCTGAACAGACATTAGATTCCCTTTCTCAATGGAGTGAAGTGTTTGTAATGATACTAAGTAAATGCACTAAGTTAGAGAGGTGAGGTCATTTTAATTTTTATGACTAATAGAATCTGTTAAAATTGGATTTAATTGGCAGTATTCAAAAATCACATTAAAATTTCAAGTAATCATTAGCTATAAAGAAATAACTACATTCTCTATAAATTTAAAGTGATCGAGTCTAATGAGGCCCCTGGGGCATTTTGGATATTTATTAAGGAACTCTTTTTTGATCACAACAAATGATGGTTATTCGAGTTGTCCCATGTGATACTCAAACCACTGAAGAAAATATATTATAATAATATCAATCTAGAATCTAATTCTATTTTACATATAAGTGAAAAGAGTTGCACAAGCTTTAAAAATAGATGGAAATTATAAAAGTAACTAAAGCCTTGACATTTTACATAAGAAAATTTAACAACTTGGAAATCAGATATTGATATTTTATTTTTATAGACTTCTATTAGTGATCATTGTTTAACTCTATAAAGTCTGTAATCTGTGTCAATTGCATCTTTTGAGGTCTAGTTAATTTAGCGATCAAGAAATGATTTGATGGAAATTTCTTTGAATGTCTAGAAAAATATGTCTCTTATCAGGCTGAGTGTGTGCATATCAGGGCACACAGAAGTGGGAAGAAAATGGACCCATATAGAAGTCAATTTTGTAGACACTGTTGAAATTAAATTTGTATGTATTTTGACTGTGTTGTTATATGTTAAGATGTTAATTTTAATTCCCATGTTGCTCACTGAAACAGTAACCAAAAGAGAAAAAGGAGAGCATATCAAACTGCACTTGTTTGATTTTTTACAATGAATATTTCCCATTGATACTAGAATATTGCTGAATTCATTTCATTTATTTTACAATTTTCCAAGTTGTTTTAATGTTGCTAATTCATTGAGATTAAATACAATGCTATCTTCAAAGGAAGAAAGTTGTATTTCTTATGTCTCAATCTAAATGTCCTTTATTTAGCTTAGAATTTAGAAGTTCTTAGTTTATTTTAGTTTATTTTATTTCTTTATTCATTAACTATGATATATTTATATTTGCTAAGAATTTTTACTTTATATTCAATCTTTTAATTTTGTGCACTTATATCTGAAAACCTAAACCAAATAACCCTTTTTCACTCAATTACACAATACTGAAAACTGGGATTATTTTCTGTTCTGTCCTAAACAATTATAAAATGAGCCATACATTTAAACAATAAGTAACACTGAAGTCATTAAAAAGTTGGCTGCTTTTTCTACCTGCCTGTGAAAGACAGGTGAAAACCAATTAACCAGAGTGCCAACAAACGTGCCAAGAAGAGCAGCTATCCCAGCAAGACCACTGCAAGATACTTTCCACTCTACATGGCCAATGTGATGCAAACTATGTCACTAATATCACCCAGGCCCAACGCATTACCACTTGTAAGTCTCACTTTAAAAATCATCAAGGCTATGATCTGAAATCCTATAAGTACTCTCCGCTGTTTTTATTTTATTTTAAATTATTTTCTTAGGTATATTTAAGGTACCTAACATGTTTTTATTTGAGTATATTATGTGCAGTGACTACTAGAGTTAAGAAATAAAAATCCATCATTATACATATTTAACCTTCCTTTTCATGTATGTGCTAAGAGTCCTTAAAATATGTTCTGCAAACAAAATTCCAGTATAAAATACAATAATGTTAACTATAGTCCTCATGTCATGCATTAAATAGACTGTTCATATGAGAACATCTTTGTACTCTGTAGTCTGTATCTCCCTATTTCCCCCACATCCCCACCCATGGCAATCTCCTTTACACTTTATATATTCAGCTTTTTTCTTTTTAAATTCCACTCTAGATGAGACCATACACTATTTTTTTTCTTTATCTGGATTGCTTTACTTAACATAATGCCCTCTGAGTTTATCCATGTTGCAGATGGCAAGATCATCTTCTTTTAAAAGACTGAGTAATATCCCCTTGGGTATATTTATATTTACACACCACAATTTCCTGATCCATTAATCAGTTTCTGGGCAGTTAGGCTTTTCCCCTATCTTGCCTGCTGTGAGTAACGCTGCAATATACATGGGGTACAGATAACTTTCAGCTGGGGGTTGTTTCATTTCTGTTATGAGTGCTCTTTGGTTTTCATGGCTTGTCAACTCAACTACACTATTCTTACAAAGAGTTTTGCTGCAAAACTGAACCAAAATATGGGTAGTAGCCAGTTGTAAATCCAGCTGTTGTTGCTCTTTTTTTGTCTGGGTTCCAAAATGAACGCAGAGGAGCACAGTTGTCCTTCTGGCCCTCAACAACCAGCCTGAGGCTTGCTATCTGTGTGTGTGGCAATAAATGTTCATTCTTGTATGCCAATAAGTTTGGTAGTGGCTTCTTACACAGTGAAGTTTATCACTAAAATATTAAGAAATTCTAATAGACTAGCAACAAACATCAGAAAATACAACATTTAAAAGAGTGCTATATGTGTATATATATATATATATATATATATATATATATTCTGAGTCTTAGATAATAAAGACAGAAACTACAATTAGTGTGTGAACAGATGGAGAAATAGTGGAGAGTTGACAAATCAATAGAAAAATAGATAACAGTGAGGAAAGGCTAAAAATGTATGCAAGAAATTTAGGGAGGAAATTACCAATCCCTAGTGACTGACCTCAGAATCTCAGCACCTTGTCACCACCAAACAAAACTTTGCTGCCTGTGTTGTCTAATACCTCCTCCTGTCTCATTTCACTTCAGCACAATGAACACAATTAACCTGCAGTGCCTGACAGACAAGGGAGGAAAGCAGAGGGCAATCTTGAAACTGTTGAGTTTTGGCTTCTCAAGAAACTCAATTCTCGAAAGGCAATGAAACAAATGATGAACGAGGTAATTCTTAGGACCCACACACAAAGTAAATATCAGCTAGTAAATCTTATGAGAAGAACCAGAAGTATACAAAGTTCTATCTTCCTAATAATCAGAAGTGTAAAATTAATACTACAACAGTTTTCAGATTAAGAAAATGGTCAAGAGAGTCACACAGAACACGCCGAATCACCCCTCTGCAGACAGGCAGGTCTGTGCATGCCCTACTGAGGTCCTGAGTCGCGCAGAAGACACAGAAACACCCCACTGCAGACAGGCAGCCACCTGGTTCCACATAACAAAGATGCAGAGGACACCAGACCACCAGACCAAGGTACTGAGTGCCACGACTCCTGGCCCAGAGGGAGGGGCTTCTGAGCTGCCATCCCTCTGCTCCTGGTCCAGAGGAAGGGGCTTCCCAGCCATCATCCCTCCCACTGCTCCCAGCCCACAGAAAAGGGCTTTTGGGTCACCATCCCTACCACTGCTCCCTGCCCCTGTACCACCTCACCCAGCTCAGAGGAGGTAATCTATGCAGACACTAACAGCCCCCCGCCCCAGTCGAAATGAAAAAACACATAAATAAGTCTCAAAACCAGACTTCCAGATAACCTACAGCAATCACAAAGGGAAATGATATGGAACCCTCTGATACTCAACCACCTGGACCCACTGAACTGGCAATAAAAGAGGATCTGGAAAAAATGAAATCAGAAATAATTTCTCAGATAACAGGAGAAATTGTGCCCCTAGTGCAAGATAT
>NW_004624841.1:5769994-5789198 GCF_000247695.1 Heterocephalus glaber | reverse complement strand
AAAGAATTTAAGAAAAATAAATAAATAAAAAATATATATACCACCAATAACAATTGTGATAATGAGGGTTTCAGTAAAAGCTCATAAATTTATGTTTTTATTGTTTATTCCTATTTATAAGCTATATTTTTCAATATCTTTATTGAGTATTCTGCACTTAGCAAACATCATTTCTCACTACAGTATTCATTTTGAAGGATGCAGATAAAATTAGTTTGTAGCATTTTGTAATGCTTTTTCTTAAGCAGCTGTTTTCTGTATTCTTCAGTCTCCATTAATAACCTTCTCTGTTTCATCAGATGCAAAGCATTTTCCTTTTGTGGCTTAAGAACATTTTCAAACACACACTAACATTATGCCACAAAAGCACTTTATAATGAATAGTCCATGTTTTACAAGGTTTAGCATTTTCTGCTGTTGTGTATTTACAATGGCTACAGTAATTTATAAAGATTTCTCAAAGACATCTGTGAAAAACTGCTTTGTTAATGTATATCCACATTGCAAGCAATTTCCTCTCTATCATGTCAGCATTGTTGGAAACATGTGCTGGAGGTTGACTGTCAGGTCATCCCTCATTCAGCTGGGGTGTGGGGAAGAGAGAGAACTCTGAGGCCTGGAATATAACAGGGCTGCTACAGGGCTGGATATAAAGTTATCTTAAAATAGTTTTTTAAAGTTAAGTAAAAGCTGTCCAGAGTGGCTGTCTCATTTTATATTGCCATCAGCCATGTATGAGTGATCAGTTTCTTTGCATCTCCTGCAACAGTTCCCATCTTTACACTATTGTTCATTTCAGCTTCTCTCACTGGAGTGCGGTTTGGCACTTTCTTATAAAACTAAACATGTGACCACCATATACCCAGAGACTGCATTCTTGGGCATTTACCCTAGAGGACTGAAAATATATGTTCACATTAATGTTCATAGCAGCTTCATCTGGAAGAGCCAAAACACAGAAACAACCCAGATGCCCTCAACAAATAAATGAACAAATTGCAATTCATCCTCTCCATCCAATATTTCTGCAATAAAAGTGAATAAACTATTGATACTTGCAATCACTTGGATGAACCTCAAGTAAATGTCAGGATTTTTTTTTTTTTGATGTTGAGCTATCCCTCAATCCCCTCAAGAAAATTTGGCTGAACCAAAATAGCCACTCTTAAAAGGCTGTCTACAATAAGATTGCATTTGAATAACATTCTTGAAATGACAAACATAAAAATGAAGAACAGGTTAGACATTGCCAGGGTTTAAGAAAGAGATTGGCCTGGAAGAGAAATAGATATGGTAATAAAAATACAACATGAAAAGCCTCTGTGGTCATGGACCCATTCTATATTACAACTTGTTTTTCAGACACATAAATTTCCACAGATGATACTATATCCCCACTTACATGAGTAAAACTGGGGAAATTTGTACCAGCTCAGAGGGCTCTATCAACACTGCTCTGGAGGTCCAATGGGAGACACTGGACAAGCATTAACCAGAAAGTACTTGAGATGTCCAGTGGCTTCTGGCTGGACTCTAGTGCTTATCCTCCCTACAGTGTCTGCTCTGCCCACAGTTACCCAGGGAGGGGGTTTTATAGATGAAAGCCCATGGCAGTGACATCATTAGCTTGCATTGTTCCATTATGTGACCAGCATTCCAAAGAACAATTAACTTAGCATAAGGGTGGGAAAGCAAATTCTACAGGTAACACTACTTGGAGCAGTGTCCCTCAGATAAAGTTTATCTGGAAAGTTCAGTCCTGGCAGGATTACAGGTTTTCCTCTTGACTTGGCAAAAGTCTTAGGAGCAAAACAAGGCACTTCAAGGAAATGACACTAAATGCCCTGGTTTTTCTCAGGGACTGTGCACACTGCCATGGCTAGAACTGGAAAAGGTAGGCAAGTAAAAGAGATAGTGTTACCAGAACTCTGAGTATTTGGTTCCGGAAAACTGAAGATTCTAGTCAACCAGTCTTAGAACTGGGAAGAAGGGGCCCTCCCTGTTAGGTTTCATGCACCAGAAAGTCGGGTGTGTTTGAAATCAAGAACATAGCAAGGAGACAACTGCTTTCATAGGTGTCTATAGGAAGTAACAAGGCAGAAGAAAAACTACCTTTTCCTCTCTTTCCACTTGTTACTCTACCATGACTTCTTCTTAACTGGCAGAGTGTAATGTAACTAGCTGTTATGTGGGCCAAGGCAATGTAGTTGGTATAAGGTCATACCCTGTGTCAGGGCCAAAGCTTGGTAGAGGTCAGTGCATGTGAGACTGAGAAAAAAATAGGAGAAAAACAACCACATTTATTTAGAAATAAATAAATAAACATTGATCAAATATAGAAATATTTCTAGAGTTACACATAAAAGGGAGAAATGAGATGAATAGATAAATGATCTGTCATCTTTTTAGGTACTATGAACTTGCGCCATGGCATTATCATCAGTATAAAGATTTATTCATACTATCCAATACAACTTATATATAAAAATATACCTCCTTTACTGAGTAAAGACATCTTCAGCAGATTTCTTCAAACACAGGGATGCAAGACTTTAGGGAAATCTATGTTATAAGAGGCATAGATCTTGATTACTGCGATACTATAATTTTCAGATCTTCAACATACACACACACACACAAACACACATATGTATATATATCTATTCTTAAAATTGATATGTCCCAGATATCTCAGAATGATTCTGCCTTCTCACCTTCCTTTTCATCATATTTTACCAGTACATTAACCAAAGGCAGGCCCTATCTAGTTTTTACTGCAGTACATTACCTCACAGGCAGTACATTTTCACTTATGCATCATATGAATGAAAGTTATCTAATGCTTTTGAACCCCTGATCACTTCTTCATTTTGTATTACTCCAAAGAATTTTCTAGATTAATGAAAATATTTCAAAGACATTAGTATAAATGACACATCAAATAACTATTAATACACCTGCACCCACGCAAATTCATGTGCACCCACATGAATGACCTAAAGCCTTATTTATTTTTTATATTATTTTACACAAAACAAATATCTGTCATAAAAACAGAATAAATGTATAAAATCATCTGGAGCATCAAAAAGTTTCTAACATCCCATCTGGGATTTACTATCCAGTATTTAGTAAAGCAGTTTCATTTATTTAGGACTAAGTTATTAGGACTAAAGTTTTCTTGTTATTTACTTACAGTTAGGGTCTTGCTTATAGATAGGCTCTCTATTTTCTCCAATATACAAATAATTCTTTTCAACTATGAGTTAAAAGTATTAATGTATATTTAATTATTGTCAGGTATCACATTTATTTCTTGTTACATCTGGTTAAAACATTTCTAGTTTATTTAAAAAATTGAAATTAGGAAGAAATTTCATGTGGGTGTTTTTGCCTCAATTTCATGTCGTTTCATTTTCATTTATTGCTTTAGGTAAAAAATTATACTGCTTTGATAAGTTTTGGGTAAATCATATTGTATTCATTTCTAGAAACTGAGGGAAAAAATGTCTTCTGTTACAAATATTTCTGCAAGACAAGTAATTGGGAGTACTTTATCTTGTTTTATGCAAATTGAGTAGAAAGCACATAACTGGATTATCAGTCAATTGTTAAAAATTTTTTGATGACATTGTTATCTAATGTGGGATATGCAATGAATAAGAACTTTAAGAATCTGGTAATAATGTTTTGTCAAATCCCATCATTCAAATGCTACTACAGGTATAAATTTACTCACCTTTTAATAAATTTTTTTCTCATTTTAAAAAAATTTTGTAAAAAAGAGAAAATAATAGTGACTGAACATTCTAAAAGTAATTTGTGATTGTTTTAGTCATACAAAACAATACTTATTGACAGTGATCACAGGATATTATATAAATTTTTTTATTTAAAAAGATGTTATTAGTGAGAAGACCAGTAAAAGATTTACTTAGGTTTCCTATCTGGCATTCTGATACATGTCTTATAATGTAGAAAATATGTGAGACATTCATAACCTTTCAACACTCACTGATGAGACAATAACAAAATAGAATAATAACATGCAAATAAAATGTTGCTGAAATAAATGCTTTGAGAATAAATATGCTGTAGGATAAGAACTTTAGAAAGGGCTTTAGGGATTATCTAAGAAATACTACTCTGTATATCCCTGAATCAACTCTGCTTTTCAGTTACAATTTCCACTTAGCACCAATACACTGAATTAGTAAGCATCATCTAGTCACCAACAACTTGAATGGCACTTTCTATATTATCTATCCAATACACATCCCATACATCTTACATCAATTAAGTGTAAGTGGTCAAAAGCATAAAACAGAATGAAAGTAAAATATTGTAAAAATGACAATATTTAAAGCTTTTAAGAAATTTAAGCATGCGTGTTTAAACTGAAGAGAGAAAGCTTAAATATCTGCCAAGTCTGAATGACACAGTGCCCTCTTATCCTTTGAATTCTTTTCAAGCTTTCCCTGAAACTCCAGATTTCTGTTATGCAAGAATAAGATGGATAACAAGATGAAAGCTTCAGAACTTTATTTTTAAAATTTTAATAACTCCTTTAGAAATCTAGTGCTCTCGTATTGGGTGGCCACTTGCCACTCGTTTATTGCAATTCTTTTTTCCCCATTCCCCTGCCTTCCCTTTACCCCCTCCTCCCTTCCCTATTTATAAAAACTTTGTTTCCATGTTTTTCCTTTTCTCATATTTTTTCTTTTCCCTTCTTTCCTTTCCCCTACCCCTCCCACTTCCCCTACTCCTTTAGACATTTTCTTCCTATTTCACAATATCAATTATACATTTTGATCCATTTAGTGCAATTCTGAGACTTGAGGTGGGTAAAACCTGGAGATAGGAGGAAGCATTGATTTTTGGCATCATGTAGTATTTAAAAATTACACACTGTAATTTTTACACAAAGGAATGATTTATATGTAATCAGAATTATATCATAATCTAACATTTAGTGCTTTGATTATGAAATATAAAATCTTACATTTAAGTAAAACACCTCCCTAAGGACTTACCCAATACCTAGGAGACAAAAAGTAGAAAAACCAAAATGTTCAGGTGAACTATACAAATGTTCCATTGTGTATTTAAAACAAATAACAAAGAGGTTCAGTTTTGTGTTGCTTTATGATACAGAGCTTTATTGATGTACACTTGACAATTCATCTATATAAACTATGTTGAATGGTTTTTAATGTAGTCATAGAGCTATGGAATTAACAATACAATTTTAAAACATTTCAATCACACAAAGATATAAAATTTTATCTATCACCACTCAGTCCTCATATTCTCACAATTCTCTGAGTCATGGGCACAATTATCTTCTTTCTAGGCCTGTAAGTTCTTCTATACTGAACATTTCATATAATGCAGTCATACAACATGTGCATTATTGTGACTAAATTATTTCAGCATAAAACTTTGTATGGTCATTTATATTACAGCATATATCCAAACTTTATTCCTTTGTTATTTACTTCCACCTTATACTTATGCCATGTCTTATCCATTCAAAAGCTAATGAACATTTGGATTGTTTCCAGTTTGGACTATGAATAATGCTACAATGAACATTTTGCACATTTGTGTGTATGTGTGTGTGTGAACATGTTTACTTTTGCCTTAGTTATATACCAAGAAGTGGAAACAATGACTAACTCTAAGTTTGACATTTTGAGGAGCTGACCTACCAAATTTCAAAGCAAGTATACCACTGTTTGTCAACATTTTCGCTAAGCTTATATGTCTTTTTTTTTTTACAGTTATTCTAGTAGTTGTGAAGTGGTATTTCATTGTGGTCTTGATTTTATTTCCCTGATAAATAAAGATGATGAATATATTTTCATCTGCTTATTGGCTGTTTGTATAATTTTTTGCATGAAGTTTTATTTAGATAATTTCTCATTTTAAATTTGAGTTTTTTAAAATAATTGAATCATGACAGCTCTTTATTCTACAGTAAAATCACTTATCAGATATACAGTTTGCAAATATTTTCTTCTACTTGGTGTGTTATTTTTCCACTTTTGTGAAAGTATCTTTTTAAGGTCAAATGATTTAGTAGAGATGAATCCAAATTTATTACATTTTTTTCTTTTATTAGGTGTCTTCATAGGCCTGTGGTTCATTATTCGATCCGGTTATTTGTCTTCTTCTTGTGTTTTGAAAGATCTTCATGTATTTTAAATAACAGTCTTTACCAGATACATTTTACAAATTTTTTCTTCCTTTTTCCTTTTTATAGTCTTGACATTGACTTTCACAGAAAAGAACATTTTAATTTTAATAGAGTATTTTTCTCATGGATTGTGCCTTTCATGTTGTATCTAAAACATCATCATCAAACTAAGGTCAATTTAGATTTTCTCTTCTATTAACTTCTGTAGTTTTGTGTTTTATGGTCAGATCTAAATCCCATTTTAAGTTTTGTGAGGGGTATGAGTTCTGTGAGTGGATTCATTTTGTGTGTGTGTTGTTGTCCAATTTTTCAGCAGCATTTGTTGAAAAGACAATCTTTTTCCACTGTGTTACATTTATTGTATTGCTAAAGATCTGGTGACTATATTCAGATTGGTATATTTCTATGCTCTCTGTTTTGTTTCATGGATTTGTTTCTTCCTTCCCCAATACCACACTTATTAATTATTGAAATTTTATGCTAATTCTTGAGTTTGGGTAGTTGTAGTCCTCTGAGTTTGTTTTTTCTCATTAATATTGTCTTGGCTATTCTACATTTTTTGCCTCCTCATATATGGCTCAGAATCAGTTTGCTGGGATCATAACAATATTGAATGTCCTATCTGTGTACATAGAATATCTCCCTTTGTTTAGTTCTTATATTTTCTTCATTTGAGTCTTACTGTTTCTACAAGGAGTTTTCGTGAATACTTTCTCAGATTTATACTTACATATTTCATTTGGGAGATTTGAATAAAGATATCTTTCATTTCAAACTCTACCTATTCATTGCTGAAACAGGAAATCCATTGGCTTTCTCCCTTTATCCTACATGCACCCTATAAATGATTTGTAGTACCAGGAGTTTTTAATGTCAATTATTTTTTCATTTTTTTCTACATAGATAATCATGGTGCTCATGTTATCATCCAACAAAGAAGTTTTGTCATAATCAGAATAGCTTTATTTCTGTTTCTTGTCTTATTGCATTAGCTATAGGGATGCTATTTCTTTCATTGCTGATATTAGTAATTTGTATTTTTTTCTCTTTTTACTTAGTTATCCATGCTTGGGGCTTGGCAATTTTACTGTAATTTTTAAACAACTAACTTTTGACTTTGTTGATTTTCTCTATTAATTTATTTTCTAAGTTTTATGTTTTGCTATTGCTTACTGCACTTAATTTGCTGTTTTTTCTAGTTTTCTAGGGGAAAGTATGAAGGATCAATTTTAGATCTTTCTTTTTTTGATATCTGCTTTCAATGTCATAAATTTCTCTGTAAACACTGGTTTTACAGCATCACCTATTTTTTTGTAAATTGTATTTTTATTTTATTTCATTCAAAGTATTTGTAATTTTTCTTTGTAATTTCTTCATTGATTCATGTGTTAGTTATGGTATGTTGTGTAATCATCATTATTATATGATTTTTTGAGCCTGTTTTCTATTACTGATTTCCAGTTAAATCATCTTGTAGTTGTAAGGGAACATTGTATTATTTCTAAGTTTTTAAAGTGTGTTTTATGGTCTAGACTGTGGTCTGACTTGGTGAATGTAAAATAGGACCCTGAGAAGGTATGTTCTTCTATTTTTGAAATAAAGAATTGATATATGTTAATTATCTTTAGTTAAGTAAAGGTGTTATCAAGATCAAGCATTTTATTGCTGATTTTCTACCTACTGGCTCCATCCACGTCTCACACAGGGCCATTAACTCTCCAAGTATAAGTGTGGATTTGTTCATTTGTCCTGTAGTTCTATCAATTTTTGCCTCATATGTAGGTCCTATTTGTTAAGTGCATACAGATTATGATGATTATGCCTTGGAAAATCAGCCCCTATATCATTATTATACTCCATTTACATGTGATAAGTTTACTTACTCTAAGATCTTCATCTGAATTAATGTAGCTACTCACAATTTATTTTAATGATGGCTACCATGGTATATCATTCTTACCATTTACTGTTACTCTATACATACCCATTTCTCCAGTTTTTTAAAAAATTTCTTTTACTGATACATTTTAGGCACACAATACATTTACGTTTATCATTGGGTGCTTGTACCTGTACATGGTGTATCTTGGTTCTTATTTTTCCCCCCATTACCTGTGTGCCTTTTATCCCCTCCACCCTTCCCTATTTACATAGATTTCATTTCCATTTTTTTTCCTCATAATTTTTCCTTTCCCTTCTTTCCTTTCCCCCTCCCCTCCCCCACCCCTATACCTTTGGACCTTTTAATATTCCAAATTATCAATTATTCATTTTAATCATTTTCATCCTTATTTACACTTTCAGTTTCTCACACTAGAGAAACTATTCGGTATTTACATACGCGTGTCCTATTTATTTCACTTAAGAGTATGGCCTCAATATGCATCCATTTAGCTATAAATGTCTAGTTTCTCATTCTTTATGGCTGAGTAGTACTCCATTTTATAAAAAAAACACATCTTCTTTATCCAGTTTCCAGCTGATGGACACTTGGGCTGTTTCCAAGCTTTAGATATTACAAACTGTGCCACCATAAACATGGGTGCACTCCAGTATTGTTATTATTTTTCTTTATGTAGGAGCTCTGATGTTTGGTAAACATATTTTAAAATTGCTGCATCTATGTGAATTGGCTCCTTTATATAATATACTCTGTTTAATATAACAGTTTTGACTGAAAGTCTCCTTTGCCTAATGCTGGAATAGTCTCCTTGTTCTCTTTTGGTAACTATTTGCATAGACTATCTTCATCCATCATTTCATTTTCAACCTGTGTGCATTTAGTTTTCAAATGAGTCTTTTATAAAAAGTATATATTTGTAACTTTTTCTTTTTTTCTTGAATTTTTGTAATTCATTCTCTCAATCCATGACTTTAACCCATTTGCATTTAAAGTAATTAGTAATAAGGAAAGATTTACCATTACCATTTTATACAATACAGAAATGTCATTTCTTTTCTGTATGTCTTATAGCATTCCCATCCCTTTATTTCATAGATTACTGCTTTTATTTGTGTGTTTTTAGTAAAATTTAAAAGTTTCCTTGTCAATTATTTTTTATTGTGTAGTTATTGTGGTTGCCATGGGGATTCCATGACATAGTCTAAAATTAAAACAATCTATTTTAAATTGATATTATGTCAAGATCAAGCCCTTAAAACTACTCTTTTAAAGTTTACACCTTCATTTACATCATAAATTACGTCTTTATATGTACAAATAACTTAGAATTATTACTTTATGCATTTTCTTTTAAATTCTAAAGAAAGTAAAAAGGAATTACAAACTAGATTATACAGACTCTATGCCTAGAAAGGTTGATAGCAGCAACATTTGCTCACGAATGGTAATTATGCCCAGAGTTTATCAAGTTGTCAAGAGGACAATAAGTTATTTTATAAAAAACTTGAAGTTAACAATTTTGAAATAAAATGAAGTTGTAGATAACTATGGAGTTTTGCACGAGATGGCACAGATCATCTCTACTTGATGAGAAAAATATTTAAGGCAGATATTCAAGATCGATGATAGAAATTACACCGTCCTTTGATTTGAAAGTGTAGGTTCACATTTGTTTCTCTTATTTTTAAGTATAAAATGTGATAGATATGTTTGTGATTTATAGTTTCAATATTTTTTCAAGTGTTACATATAATTTTACTATATGGGTACCCAGTACTAATCTGTAAATATATCACCTTGTAAAATATTTTTCTAATGCCTATAATTATTGCTAGTTATTACACAATCCTAAGAAACTAATGGCATTGATATGTAATTAGTTTTTGTCCACATAAAAATTTGTCTATAATTCACAAATATATAGGAAAAGCAGCCCATATCCAAGCATTTGACATTCAGTAAATTTCAAGATAATAATTCTAGGAAAAGTAAAAGAATGTCTGAGTCTATTTTTGTTAAATTCTCAAAGACTACTACTACATAGGAACATATTTTTATCTGAATTAAATTACAAAAATACATAAAATAAATTATTAAAATTTGAATATATTAAATATATAATACATGTATAAAAACCAAAAATATTCATTGTAGAAAATCACATCTTGAAATATAGCATTCTGAAGTTTTATTTCAAAATATAAAATGAGAAAGATCTCTACTCTTTCCTCAAATCTAATTAAAATGAAATAGAAGTTACAAATATGTATATGAGAAATGGAGGTAGTATTGTCTTTACTATAGGAGATGCTATCTCAAAATTATATAGAAAATAAAAAGAATAGAGGATAATACTGAAAAATAAGCTACAACAGAGAAATCTGTAGCCCTAGACTCATTCCAAAAGAAAGCACTAGGCAATGTGGGGCCAGTGGTTAGCTTTTTAAAGGAGTCCCATGCTGTGACCACAAATCAAGTAGGGCCATGTGTAAGTAGTCACAAAAGCAACTCAAGAGTCTGCATGTAGAACAGCTTGGTCAAACCTTTTTTCCAAGTTCTTCCATACCCCTTTAACTTCCAACACAAAGAGATTCAAATCTGTGATACTTGCACATAATTCAAACTCAGAGATTTTTCTTTAATGAATATATTATCATCTCTTTTGGGAGGTGTAGGTAGAGCTCCTAAAAGAACTGCATCCCAAGGAAGGGTCTTCTTATTTCAACCTGTGGTAGAATATAATTACTTACAATTGTAATATACATGGGTGACCAGTACTAATCTGTGAATATATCACCTGGCTAAATATTTTGCAAATGTCTATAATCATTACACAACACAAGGAGTCAATGGCATTTAAAATGAATCGATTTTACTGTTGAACCTCTTATCCTCATGTAATCTTCAAGACAATAAGCATTCTCTTATATATTCCATTACGAAATTTTAAATTGTAAAATAAAAAGTGCAAAAAATAGTTTTTCCTCTAGGAAACATAAGTTGCCAATAAACAACAACAACAACAAAAAAACCAGACTAACAATTGACTGCTCATTAGTAAAAATTGCTGCAAAGCATTAGCTTGATGATATCACAATTTTAAGTGAACATAGTTTAATCTAAATGCTACACTATTACTTAACTTTTTAAAAATACATAGAAGACTGACTTCCTAATAAACTTTCTCCAAAAAGTAATAATCCTACATAGAAACCAAACAAGTCAAAATAAAAATCAAAGAAAAAAGTAGATGATGGACTCCAAGAAATACCAAATTAGAATAAAAGAAAGTTACATAACATTTATGAAATAATGGGAAGAAAAAAGAAGAAATTGAACAATGGATATAGTTGACCTAGATGTCTAGAAATAAAGTTTGAGAAAAATCACCTCATTTCAAGAAATTTGCCTGATGAACTGATTTCCTATTGTCTTTTTCATAGATAGTATTCTCAGTGTTGGGCACAGTGCAGGGAACAAGAAGAAAAGACCCTTGGTCCTATTGAAAACATTTTAAGTAGATCATCACATTGAGCCCCAGTCCAACTGATTCACTACAATTCAACACTAGCAGTAACTATTCAGAGTTAGTGCAAACCTCACGGGTTAAAAGACACAGTCTCCAAGTCTCCTTCTTCAGATGCCATCTGTGCATGCCCAATACCATTGATACCTCTGTCTAACTGACTAAAAGCTAGAGGAGTACCAGAATCCTCTACACATTTGATAATTCTCTAGAGTGATTCACAGAACTTAGGAAAATGCTATGCTTATTATTGCAGCCTTATTATAAATAATACAAATCAAGAAAAACCAAATAATAGGAAGAATTTGGTAAGGTCTGGAAGGATTAAAAATAGAGGGGCCTCCATGTCCTCTCCCTGTGGAAACAAGGTGTTATTGTTCTGCTACATTGATGGATTTGTCAACTAGGAATCTCCATCAAGTTTTGATGTTCAGCTCTGTGGACTTTCAGTGCCTATTTCTTGACTGCATCACATAAGGAAAGTCGTACTCATGCTCATATCTAAATGTTTTGTTTTTATTGTTAAAATTTCTATGTAGACATTTATTAATTCATGATGTTTTTCCTCTTAATGTATCTAGCAGAGTAGATGCTGAAGAATGCTGCCCAGATCCACACTTCAACTGTGAGTTCTCTGATCCCTAACTGAGGGGAGTGCTATCTGCTGATGGCATCTAGGCTGGGTTATCTATCAGCTGAAAGGATCATACAGGCTATGCAAATTCCCAGTGATTGAGAATCATGAGATTGCTAAGTGTCAGGACTGTGGACAGGAATGACTTCTGATAGATTCTATAAATTCATTGGAGACAGAAAATAAAGAGTAAGTCATTAATAAACCTATGGAAAAGGATTAAATTCATAGGATTTATAAAGAACATAAAGAAGTGATTATCTGTGGTCAGAGAGAAGATAAAGTTGAACATCAGAGCAAAATTTAATTATAAAATAATTGAAACATCAGAGAAATCTGGAATACTTACTCAGGAAAGTCTCTTACATCAAAGGTCAGAACCCACATAGGGAAGAAGAGAGACCCTAACACTTGGGACTGGGTCATCTGGACTAAGGGCTTGGAGAAGCTTGAAGCTCTAGAGCACTCAGAACCCTGCATTTTCAGCAGTGTGATCATGTTCCCCATGTTCCGCTAGCTGTTCGCAATTCCCTCCCATCACTTTCAGACTCCAAAAAGG
Organism: Heterocephalus glaber; assembly: GCF_000247695.1. The sequence goes on along the minus strand of NW_004624841.1, from coordinate 5,776,377 downwards.
TATTAACCTTGAAAACAAATCAAGTGCTATATCCCCTCCTGATTTCCATACAAAGATAAAAAGGTTACATCTCAGGCAAATTTCACCTATGGGAAATTCTGGTTCAGCTAATGGAGGTAAAAGAGACTATATGCCCAAACTAACATATACCAACACAAAAGACACTGAATTTGTTGAATCAAGGGAGGCTATAAAATTGGAAAATGTGAGGTTTATTCCTATGGAAACCCTGTCTTATACAACTGGAATAAATGATCTGCCAAGGACCGGAAAAACTGTGCTAATATGCTGCTAGGATGACTCTTGATAGTTTGGAAATATATAAGGTACTAAATGAGGAAGAGAAGCTACAACGCTGATGCCAGGTAATGAAGGAAGGAAGATGAAGGGTTAGAAAAGTAGCAGTGTTACAATAGATAAGGTATACAATGCCTTAAAACCACAAGCAGCTGGCATTTCATGCTGGGCTGGATAGTACCATATTTACTGCAGTAATAAAGAGAACACTGTTGAACTAGTACAAATAGCAAGGAGAAACTATGGAAAAAGTGAAAGTAAGTAATGATATAGAATAAACAGGCTCTTTAGTAGCACCAACGACGCTCAGTTCCAAAATAACAAGAGATCAGGTTGCAGTGCTAATGATCAGAAACGGTGTCCATGATTTTGAAAATTAGGATAAGACCAGAGTGGTAACCCAAATTTTGAGCTATGACTGGAAGCTATAATGGTTCTTAGAAGTAGGCAAAATGGGCATCCAACATGGATGGGCATTACTGAATCTATGCAACAATGTATATGATATAAAAGTTAATAAATAATCAGAAGAATTATGATAAATGAATCAGTAAATATTAGGATCTCTTGGCCAATCTCCAAACTGAGCCAATTTTCACATCTAGAAACCATTCCCTGAACTCCAGTCTTGGACAAAACAAAGAACTTTATAGTAATGTTACAAGTATAGCTGCTATACTTTACTAGAGTAGGTAACACAGCTTCCAGAACATTATATATGACTCTTGAATTGGTGAATGCTTTCTTGTTTTGTCTCTAAAACAAATAAAAATCAGAAATGTTTCCATCAATGTACAATGGTAAATAGTAGACATTCATGGTCTTGTTCTATGGAATATTAGCTTTCTTTCAATTAAAATGGTCTAAAGTTGTATGTGTGGCCTAAATAATTTGCAGAACATTACATTGACTCTTTGTATCAATGACACCATGGTAATCAAACTGAATAAACAGGAAGTGACAAATAGATTGGAGTCCTTGTAGGATATATGTACTTCCCAGTGTGAAAGACAGACTGTGTATAAGAGGTAACCAACATGGGGAAAGTTTTCATGTCATAGTGGTGTCAGTAGTTTATGCTATGTTGGAGTATAGTCTCTAAAGAATTGATTATTTTAAAGAATTGATTATAACATCTTGAATATCTCTTCATTATTGTGGTGGATTGATTAATGGTCAACTTGTAACACCCAGCTGAACTGAATCAGCATGGTCTGGGCATGGAGGATCCACCTGAAGATTGTTACCAATAGCCATAAAATGAGAACTGGAGGGGAAGATCTTGGCCTGTTGATTTTCTAAAAGAAGCTTGCTGAGGATGGTTTTCCTGATGCAAACTAGGATGTTCTGGTCGGAGGAGGAGCTCAAGACCTTGCTGTCACTGAGAATGGCTGCTGTTTTCATCAGGGGAGCTCTGATCTTCACTGTGAGCATCACTTCCTGGCTCCAATGTGGATCCCTCAGCTTAGTGGCACAAATCCTTCATCTCACCAATGTAGATTTTTTGTCTTCCACCACTGGGGTTTAGGCCTTCCAGGTGCAGATCCTCAGTATGGACAAGCATGAGACACTGCCTTAGACTCAAAGCCTTTAGCTGGACTCTGTGGGAAACTGCCGGGATTTAGGCCCTCAGCTGGATCCTTTCGGCTTTTAGTGTGTGGTTAATCTCTTGTACTCCTTTGCATTTGACTTTTTGGGTGATTATCATAAAATAATCTTATAAATTATGTATCCTGTATTTAATGTATTCCCTTGTCAAATCCTTCTGACTACAATTATGAAGGAGAAGCAATGCTTAGATCTATTGGATTGTGATGGCAGCATACTACACACTTGAGAATATGGTTTTCACTTATTTACCTGATGGTACAGTGGGCTGGGAACTGTGTGTGGATTCAGAACAAGAAAGGGCTGTGCAGACGATGCAGACTGAGCTGCAAGCTGTGCTGAAAGTTGGCTCCTTTAAGCGGGAAGGGCTTGTATTGATCCTATGGAAGAGGTGCTGGTGTTAGAAAGAGACCTTGTGAGATGTGTATGCAACTGTCAAAGGGAGACTCACGTTGTATAGAAATCTAGGTTTCTAAGGCAGAACAATGATTCAAAGAACAAGAAAGCATTTATTCTATATATCAAGAGTATCTCAGAACATAGCAAACACATTGTATATGCCAACTCCTTATAATAAATCTCTATCTTGACATAGCTTTTCAGTTTGTCTATATTCAGTTGAAAATACTATTTTTCAAATGTTAGTGATAACAGTATGCAAAAATGATACCTGTTTAAGCATGCCATCTGCAGCAGGTACAAACAATGTGAATCAAAATACTGTTTGTACAAATTCCAAGGTTAATTATCACCAGCTGTTTCCACTTAACTTTCAAGGTAAGAAAAGTATATACTACTGTATCTTCAAATATCATCTCTGTTAGTTTACTTACATATTTTAAGTAATATGTTGCAAGAATGGGCATTGGGCAGTGATGAAGAGTTTGACTGCAAAGGTGTAGAAATGCTCTGATTACGTGACTCCCACTTGCAAGTGCCCTGATCCTCACTTCGAGCTAGCATTGTTTACTTGGTAGCTGTGACATGCAATACATTTTAAGAAGTCCTTAAAGCTTACTTTGGCTCATAAATTTGGAATTTGTGTAAATTTGGTTATTGTAAATAGCTATTGAATGTCATTCTCTACTGCAGTGACAGTATTTCTAGACTGAATTAATTCTGAAGTATATTGAACAAAATTGAAATTTGATGGATTACTGATGAAATAACGTAAAAAGTTCCATAAGCAGGAAGACTGACCTCTTTCATAGTAAGAAATGTTTCTCAGTGTTCATTTCATAATATTTATAAATTAAGAAAACTATACAGTTAGAACAGCTGAATGATGAGCCCTGGCATAAAATGCTGAATATTTGAAAATATTCAAAATATATAATTGCTAAAATTATTGAGCAAATTATTCTTTAGCACTTTTTTGATGCAGAAATTGTTTTTATTTTCATACTCACTAAAAGATAACAAGAAAGTGCAATGAACGAACCAATCTACATATACTAAAATTCTCATTCTTAGACATCAGTTCTTGACTAGTAGGATGAGTAATAGTAAAAGTAAATATTTATATGGAGCTTACTTAGTCTATACTGCTCTAAGCACTTTATGACTATCATTTAATTTTTATGATAACTGTATACAAATGCACTATGATTTTAATTATATTAAAGATGAACCAATGGAGACACAAAAATTTTTAGTAACTGCCCAGGGTTCACACGGCTGCTAAGTGGTGGATGGAGTTCAGTTATATCCAGATTATCTAAATGTAAGACCAAGGGCCTTACCAAATGCTCTGAGGAGCTGACTGCAGTGAAGAACACCCAGGAAGGAACACACCGGACACGTTGGAAAGTAAAGCAGACCTTTATTAGTCTGTCCAGATGGCACTCCCAAAGCAAAGTAGCTTAGAGAGACAACTGGCTCAGAGTCCGAGGCTGTTCTTATAGGGGTTGAGGGGGAAGTTAACATGTAGATTTAAGAGAAAAGGGACAAAGGTTAGTGGTCGACCGTCAAGTACTGATGGTCTGCAGACATTTGCAGATTATTCTATAGACTGTGGTGTCCAGAACATCAGTTCCGGGCAAACAAGGAGTTTGAGTAGTTTACTTTGGGACTTTAGTTCTGTTACAGATTTTATCTAGTGTCCCAGAACTAACAAACATCTTTATCCATTAACTCACATTCAATCACAGCTGGGGCTAGGAGGTTTTATGATTACAGAGTTATGCAGTCCCACACCCAGGGTTCACATGGCTGCTAAGTGGTGGATGGAGTTCAGTTATATCCAGATTATCTAACTCCAAAGTTAGTTATTTATCTGGTCAGCACTCTGGGGATTGAGACATTGACATGTGGTCAGAATACCCATCATTGCCTCTTCTAGTGTTATTCCACTGCTGTTGCAAATAGCCATCACCATGTTGTTAAATGGGCTTGTTTTAAAATGCAAAAAGAAGTAATCAACCCAGCTAAGTGAGTCAAAATAGAACACAGTAAAGTGGCATGGGAGGGAGAAAGATAAGAAAGATTTTCTCTGTGCATGTCTCTACCTTTGCTTGCTTTCTTCTCTTTCTTCATAAAGTCACAATTTTAAATATTGCACTGACACTTATGGTCCATTATTTACCAAATTCAAAATGCATATATAAATTTCTCTTTATAAAAATGAGAAGGGGATGAAGAGATAAAGAGAGGGAGCAGAAGGAGAGGGAAAGAAGATGTGAAAAGAATTAAGATGTGTAATGTTCATGTAGCAATTACCCTTTGATGAATATAGTCATTATGTACTGCAAACTTGCACTAGTAAAAATAAAAATTTAAATTAAAAAATTATATTTTCCTTTGGCTCTCCTATAATCTTTCTCCCAAATTTTTGCTAGTTTTATTATCATGCTTACTTTATTTTTTGTCTTAATGGCTTTAAAATATAATTCTTAATATAGAACAAATTAAGGCAATATTTTCTGACTCCATGTTGTGATTAACAATATTATACTTTTCTTCCAATTCCTCCCAGTATCTCAAGGTCTATTATCAAACCCAGGTCCATGACACACATATCTGTTTGTTGACAGTTGTTTTCAGTGCTTTATCAATAATAGGTTTTTAAACATTGAAATATCATGAACAACACTTTTATGTAAGCTTATATATAGGTGTCCCCACCCCAAAACATCATGCATTCATAGGTGGGGCCTTTGGTAGATGACTGGATCATGAATGCAATACTAGATTAGTCCACTGATTGGTTTAGCTAGTCCTGGGTGTAGATGATGGATTTACTGGAGGGAAGAACCACCCTGGGCATAGGTGGCACCAATCAATAAGTTTTTAGCTTGGATAGAATAAAAGAGAAAAAAGAAGGAAGTCACACTGCTTCCTGCCTGTCATGCCATGGACTGTTTCTCTTGTGCTGCATTGCCCTGCCTTGGAGACAGCAAAAAATGGACTAAAACCTCTGCAAATTTTAAGCTAAAGTAAGCCTTTCCTCCCTTAGCTTGTGAGTGTCCCATATTTTGTTCCAGCAATGAGAAAGTAACTAAGACAAGCATTATTTTATTCATGGGTTCTATATCTTTATTTGCTGAAATTTTAAAATTGTTTTCAGAGGAACTTCTTATTTTTCTTGTGAAGTAAATGAATAGAATGTAAAATAATTCCCTCATACTTTCATAGTGAAGTAAAGCAACCTGCAATATATTTTCTTACAAGTTGATAGGCATTCCTATCATTGTCTTAGTGAAAAAAGCTTAATGGTGGTTTGATTCTTATTACTCTCTTAATTTTGCCTCAAAGAAAATCAAATTTACAGAAAGACATAGTAGCATATGCCAGTAATTCCATCATTCAGGGAGGGTGAGGCAGAAGGATAAACCTTGGCAACATGGCAACTTAGCAAGACCCTGTCTGAAATTAAATAATAATTTTTTAGAAGCTGGGAATGTGGCTCAGTGTGATGAGCCTGCACTCAATCTCCAGTACAGAAAAAAAAGCATAATGCATATCAAATTGTGTTATGTTTGTATCTTGGATTTATCTAGTTGCAGGCTATCTTTTATAAATTTTAGACAATTATTATATGGGCCTTTAAAGATACATTCATTTCTTTGTGGATATGTGTATGGTACTCTGGATTGGACCCAGAGACTTCTGCATGATAACCAAGAACTCTACATAAACTACATTCTCAGCCCTAAAAGCAAGTGTTTACATGAATTTTGCTTCCTATAGGCTATTTTAAAAATGTATTTCTTGGGTTGTTTCCAAGCTTTAACTATTACAAACTGTGTCGCTATAAACATGGGTGCACAAATACCACTATGGTATAATTCTTTTAATTATTTTGGGAAGATACCCAGCAGGGGAATAGCTGGGTCAAATGGGACCTCTAGCCCTAGCTCTCTGAGGTATCTCCATACTGATTTCCACAGTGGTTGCACCAGTCTGCAATCCACCAACAATGGAGAAAGGTTCCTTTTTCCCCACACCCCTGCCAGCATTTGTTATTGGTTGATTTCTTC
>NW_004624841.1:5736605-5752051 GCF_000247695.1 Heterocephalus glaber | reverse complement strand
CACACCCCAAATTTTGCAGTACTGACGATCAAACCCAGGGTCATGCACATGCTCGGTAAATGTCCTACCACCGAGCTGAATCCCCAACACCCTGCCTCATTTTTTGGCACGAATATTCAGAACAGATTCATTCACAACAGCCCCCAAATGAAATCAAGCTAAACACATTTCAACAGATTAGCATATAATAGTGTTGTGTATCCCTGAAAAAAATCATCAGTGAATAATTAAAACAAATGAAGTATTGACAAAAATAAAAGATCACCAATTTAAAGTCGTCAGAAAAATCGGTCACATAGCATATCATTCCACTTACAAAAATTATTGAAAAATGAAAATTAACGTATAAGGATAAAAATAGACAAGTTGTGGTCTTGGAATCTTGTGCAGTGTGAGGATCTGGAGGGAGGTGATAAAATTAGACATGAGAGTTGGGGCGTTGGGCTCCTATTTCTGGTTAACAGGAGTGAGGCACTGGATTCAGTCCTCACTAATACAAGAAGCCAAAAACGCAAGTCAATCCATTTTGGGGAGGGAAGGGTAAATATGCATCTTTCTCAAGTATGCATATGTGTATCCATGTATGTGTGTAACAACTGAACAAATTTTATACTTTAAATATGTGATTTATGTCAATTAAAAGTTTTAATATAAATTTCATGTCAGTAAAAGTTTTTAAAACACAGATGCTTATTTTCCCCACACTAAACTTTAGAGTCAATATTCACATTCAGTATTTTAGCAGAGTTTTCATACTCACTAGCATTTTATTCCAATATTTATATAAGAATCAAAAGACATTTTTTATAGAACAGTCATTTATGAAAAAGTCCAACAAGGCTTTCTATTATGCTGCAACAAACAACACAATGGTAATATAATAATACTTCGATGAAGGGAGCAGAGAGAAGGGCATAATTTTATAATTTACTGTTTCTTAACAGGGAGGCCAAGATAATTAAGGAGAAAAAACTCTCTTTTCAATATATTTTTTTTCCTGAAATAACAACATATCCATATGGAAAACATATGCTTAAAATATAACCCCTTTATTTCACTATACTGCAAAGCTAACTTGAAGGAAGTAATATAGCTGAATAAAAAAGAAAAATTATTAAAAATGTAAAGATTCAGGATTCCATGAAGGTAGAAATGAAGGGAATAGACCCAGTTAAAGTGGATAGTATACATTCTATAATTAATCACTAATGAGATGAGCAAAAAATATTTTATTTTTAATTCTCTTTTTCTTGGTTAACAATGAGGTTAACCTCTTTTCATTAATCTATAAGATATTTCTTCTCCCCACTGTGAAACATCTTTTATATATTTGGGTCATTATTCTAATGAGCCACATGCAATTTTAACATATTTTAAAATTTTTATTATTGTAAGATATGGTGTTTATTAATTATTTTTGTAAGTTAGAAGCTTTATTCTATTTAGTTTGGAAACCTTTAACTTTATTTATTGTTTTTATTACAAAGGGTTTAAATTTTATAAAGTAAAATATGCCCTTTTAAGTCCTCTTACAAATTGGGAATACTTGCTTTATCTTCCCCTAGTGTTTTATTTTGATTGGGATGTAAAATAGATATCTAAATATACATCTGCCAAACATACGTAACTGTTTAAAAAAAGTAATTGAGGAGTTTATTGTTTTAATATGGAATTAATTTTTGCCATTTTTAAATAGAAAATTAAACTCCCAACATATTCTCCCAGTATGTATTCCCAAACATACTCTACATTAAAAAAAATCTCCTGTCATTTGTGTTTGGAGTTGCTATTAGTGAATTCTGGAGTAGATAAAATTTTCAGAAATGACTCTAGGAATAGGATTCCAAGTCTCTAATCCTTAGAACCCCTGTCTGTCATGAGATATGGCTACTGTGGTGTTGATGTTATATGCCATAGCTGACTCTGGAAAACATAGGAATACTTTAAACATACAAGCAGAGAACACTTTTTAACTGGTACCAAAGGAGGAATGTGAAGGGGAATGAAGAAATAGAAGACAAAAGGGAAGAGAGAAGGAAAAGTTAGTGATTGTTAGCATCAGAAGGACTCAAGGAGTCAAGGTTGGTGGAGCTTGAGAAGGAGCACAGGGGCCTCTAGAAGCAGGAAGTATCCCTTGGCTGGGCCAACAGCCAGCATGGAAAGGATTGTTCCACTGAATGGCTTTTCCAGGATTATGAAATCTTGAACAAAGAACCCGGTGGAGACATTCAGACTACTGACGTTTGTAACAATGAGACAGTTTTTCAGCTTTATTGAATTATTATTGACAAATAAGGATTCTATACAGCTAAGGTTTACAATACAATGTTTTAATATAACACATATTGTCAAATGACCATCCCTACTAAGTGAATCACTGTATCCTTCACTTTACATCCTTATCTTTTTTGTGTATATTATATCATTTAAGATCCAATCTCTTTATAAACTGTAAGTATACATTATTGTTAGCTAGTTACTATACTATACATGAGAACTGCAGAACTCATTTATGCTGTATAAGTGAAACTTGGTACCCATTGACCAACATATTACTATTTCTCTCATCCTTCACTCTTTGCAATCACTGCCTCTAAATTTTACTATTTTGGATCCAACACATAAGTGATGTCATGCAGTATTACTCTTTTAGTGCCTGGTAAATTTCACTTAGTAAAATATCCTTTAGGTTCATCAATGTCATCTGAAATGACAAAATGACATGGTTTCCTTTTTTTATAGGGCTAAATAAAAGTTTATATATATATATATATATATATATATATATATATGTTGTGTATCCGTAGATAGATATACACATACTCCACATTTTCTCTATTTATCCATCAACGGACATTTAGATTGCTTCCATATCTTAGCTATTGTGAATAATACTGCATAAATCATACTCCAATGACTATCAAACATTTCTTTGATATCTAGCTTTCATTTTCTTTGGATATAGTGGTATTGTTATATGTTCTCTTTTAAGTTCTGAAGAACATTCACACTGCTTTCTGTAATAGCCATACCAATCTTCATTACCACCAATAGATGTCAAGGGATTGTCTTTTCTTCACACCCTTATCAACACTCCTTATATCTTGTCTTTTTGATCCTAGCCATTCCAAAAAAGGATGAATTCATACCTCACTGTGGTTTTGATTTGCATTACTCTGATAATTAGAAATGTTGAACACTTTTTCCTGTATATATTGTCCATTTGTGTCCCTTATTTGAGAAATATTTGAGGCCTTTATTTATTTTAATTGGGTTTTTGTTGTTGCTAATCTCATTGTATTAGTGGTTTGTATGTTTTGTGTACCAACCCTTTATCAGATTCTCAAATTGCAAATGTTTTCTTGGATTCTGTCGGTTACTTTTCACTCTGACAATGATTTTATTTGCTGTCCAGAACCTTTTCAGGTTTTATGTAATATCTTTTTTCTATAATTGTTTCCTATGTTTTTTGTGTCATGACCAAAACTGTTGATACAACCAAAATCAAGAAAGTTTTCTATACAGGTTCTTCTAATAGCTCTGGATACATTTAAATACTTGTTCGGTATGTTGTAAATAGTCTATTCAGAGAAAGAAAACTTTCTAATAATGTATTTTCATTAGTTCTACTAACTTGTCCATTTCAGATATTTTGGTTAACATTCTAATATGATGACCATAAAACTTAATATTCTTTGATCACTTTCAACATATCATTGTCCATCTTCCCAGTGCAAGGGAGTATTATACTCCTCATTCCTGCACATCACTACTTCAACTATTCATAGCATGTGTAAACATAAATTTTTTGCTTTATCAATCCTGTCATTCAAAGAAATTCATTAGTTTATTCTTGTTTATGTTTTATTTTATTTTCTTGATTGTCTTTTCTCCTGTATTAGGAAGTTAATGTTTACTTCCTTTTCCGTAACAATATTTCAATCTTCTGTTCTTTACTTGGTAAACTAAAATTTGCAAAGATAGAAAGACTATTATTTAGTCATTTGTTAGATGTGTTTACTGAAGATCCAAAAAGTGTATGTATATAAATTCCTTTTCTGAGGAATCAAATGCCATGACTTTTGTGTACTAGAGGAAGAATAACCCTAAATTCAGATATGCTTCTACATTTCTCCTTTAGTATAATTGGGTACCTCAACATACATACACATTCTCAAATATGTGTATAGATATTTCTCCATGCCTCAAATTTCCCCCATGGCCTAGTCTGGCTGTTCCATTAACTCCTTTTGTTTACAAAAATATACTTCTTTCTGATCTCTGCCTGAATCAATCTGAACAATATGTGCTCTAAGCCTGTTATGATCCTATTTCTGGTTGCAGGCCATGTCTTCACTAACTAAGAGATCAGTGTGGTTTTTTTCTGGATGGAATATTTTGGTTTTCATTAAATGTTTTTGTTTTACTGGCATATACATTAAGAAACATTAGATAAGAACTCTAAGGACTTACATGTTGGAAATGTCTTTATACTGCCCAAAGACCAAGGTAAGGTTTGGCTGAACACTGAATATTTTATTTTGAAAATTATTTTTTCAAGCCAGCCTTTCTGTCCATTTGGAAATGTAGAGATTCTGAAAATTCTCTTAGTCACAGAAAATTCAATATTACACAAAATATAAACATATTATTGAGTTGAGAGGTAAGGGGATAGAAAGGAAATAAACAGAGAACGCATGCTTAACATGATTGAAAATAGAGTTGGATAATTATGAATAAAAAGTTTTCAGTGGCAAATCTAGGGACTGGTTGTGAGCCTCACAAGATGATGGCATGGGCATGTTATTGGTACTTTTTTCTTCCATGTTTAAGAAAATTAATACCTTTCCAAGAAAATTCTTCAGTTAATGCCTGAGCTATTTATAAATGTGAAAATTAATTAAATATGACTTCAAAATAAACCATGACACATAAGCAGAGAATCCATCATTAATGACAGCAAACAAGAAAAAAATTAACCTCCCCATGAAAAGTAGATTTTATATTTATTTTCTGGATAATATAATTGCATATTGAATACCTAATATGTGCAAGATGATATCACAGATATATAGTAATCAGAATGATTCAGTGGGGAATAATTTCACAAATGGAAACTAAATTTGTTAAATTTTTAAAAACCTGCCATACTCTTAAGTGAAATAAATAGGCTACACATATGTAAATACTGAATAGTTTCTCTGGTGTGAAAAACTAAAAGTGTAAGTGAGGTTCAAGATGTATAATTGATAATGTGAAATAGGAAGAAAAGGTCTAAAGGAGTAGGGGAAGTAGGAAGGGTAGGGGAAAGGAAAGAAGGGAAAAGAAAAAATATGAGAAAAGGAAAAACATGGAAACAAAGTCTTTGTAAATAGGGAAGGGTGGAGGGGGTGAAGGGAGGGAAGGGGAATGGGGAAAAAATAAGAACCAAGATGCATCATGTAAAGGTACAAGATCCCAACAATGAACATAACTGTATTGTATTCCTAAAATGCACCAGTAAACTTAATGAAGAAAAGAGCCGATAGTAAGAAATGGGGAGATAGATCTTTGCAAAAAGAAGGAGGCCAAGAGATGGGATATAGGAGGGAGGGGAAGGCAAAATGATGAAAAAAGAACTACAGTGTGTTATAAGTGTACCAACTCCCCATAATGAATGGAATCATTAGGTATTGCAAACATGTACTGATAAAAATAAAAATTGGAGAAAAGAACATAAAAGTAGCAAACAATACACAAACATGTTAAAAATATTGATGCCCATGAAAATAATTTAGAAAATTTTGAGGAAATAAAATATTATTTTAGAATTCCATTTCACCTTCTCTTTTAGAATATTCTCAACAGAAATGTATTTTTTAATGTTGCAAAATTCTCAGGGTTGTAACTAGTCCTGGTTGGATGTGGGCTCCAAGCTCATCAAGAAGAAAACAGAAATTGTGACATATGACTTCTATCTCCTGTCCCAAAATATCATCCTCTTGGCTAGATCTAGTAGCAATAATGTGAAAAGAATGACCTCTTCTGGATATTTCTAACCCTTTTACTCAATAGCAGAGGATGCTGAGAAGTGTAGTTGATATTCCTTAAAACCATTAAGGCTATTCAATGAGGAGGGGAGGAAGTCTTCCTCATAAATGATGTTAAAATGTTAGTATAAAGATTGATCCCTTCCCCGAACCATAAACAAAAATTAATCTGCAATGGAACATAGATTTAAATACTAAATCTAAGCTATGAAATGTATTTAAGCCAACAGAGGAGACTTTCTTCAAGATTTTTCAATATCAAAGAGCCATAAGTAATACAAAAATATCACTAAAGCCCATGCATTACCCTTCTGTTGCTGTGACAAAAAGTATGAGGTAAACAAAGGAAGAAAAGGTTATTTTAGCCCACTGTTTCAGAACTTTCAGTACACGCTTATTTGGCTCTGTTGCTCATGGGCGCATGGGGAAGCTGAATATTATAGTGCAAAGCACAGGCAAGGCAAAGCTGCTCACCTCATGATGGCCAAGAAGCAGAGAGAGAAAGAGAGAGATAGGAAGAACCAGCAACAGAGACGCCCTTCAAAGGCATGTCCTCTATGACGTGCTTCTTCCAACTGAACTCACCATTGGGTTAATTCAATGAAGAGGTTAATACCTTCATGTTCAATCAGTTCTCTAGGCTCTATTTCTGAACATGGTGGCATTCACTTGGACTCAAGCCCTCACTACATGAGTCTTTGGAGGCACTCTTCATATTTAGACCATAACACCTTAAAAGAAAATAAATAAGATAAATTGGACTGGATTCAAATTTTTAAAAGCCCTGATCATCTAAATATATTAAGAAAATGATTATACAAAATGTAGATGGGGAGAGTATATATAAATCACATTTGTGTGGACAAAGAATAAAAAACAAAGTGAAACAAAATTCAAAAGCAGAAGAATGAGTTGTTGGTTTCATAAATGTACCTATAGCTTAGTGGAAAATGGGTGTAAAATAAATTTGGATTTATGGGTCAGTCAGTATACTTGGAAAATTATACGGAGAAAAAAATGTGCCCATATTAAGAGAAGTTTGACATTTGATCCTTTATTGTTTGTGAAATTACATTGCTATTTGCCATTAACCCTTTAGTATTTTCAATATCATTGAGTTACTAGTAACTCTGGTCAGAGAAGAAATTAATGAATATGATCACTTACTATTTAAACTAAATATTTTAGTTTACTTTTTTCACAGATTCATAAAATTCTATTAAATTGGTTTGCTAACTTTCATCTAAACTGTTTTTAATAAACATTTAGGTAGTAATCAGATTTTTCTCTGTTAAGAGCAATGGTTTTATAACCATCCTTGCATAATGCTTATGTTTTGTTCAAATAGATATATAGAAAAAGAATCCTGGAAATAAAATAGCAGAATTAAATAGATTTGTCTTTGAACATTGGATTTACCGGTCATCCTTTTTTTTTTTTTTTTTTTTAACAGTATCACTACCAAGATTCTCTATTTGTAACTTTGTTGTCAGCTAGTCTATTGACCTACTAATGAGATTCTCATTGAAATCGTATTGAATTTTTAAAATTATGATCTCTTGTTATTTTTAAATTTTGTAAATTTCTATTATAAGAACTGTGATATGTGATTTCTCTCTATCCCTCTAAGTCATCTTTCCACCTTTTTCCTCCATGTTTCTGTCCTGGTACCTGGTAGTTGGAATTCATCCAAAAGATAAAGACAAAAGTTTGAAAGATAAGTGCTCTGAGTATTCATTTCCCCAGTTCCCTTCCTGCAAGATTGACTTGGTCTGACTGAATCTCTCTTCCAGAGATTAAACCTACTGGCAAGGTAATACTTCCATATGGCAGCATTTATCCCAGATTCTGTTATTACAATAACTTCTTTCCCTTACAATCCTAGAGTAGTTGACAAATTCAAACTCTTCCTGGAGGTACAAATTTTGGTCTTTATAATATGGTCACATCTTTATAAATATGCTCTTTATAAAAATTACATAGTGTGTTTCTTTTCCTTGCTAGCAAGTCGGTCACAGATTTGAAGAACATAATTTATTGGGGAGGGCTTATTGATTTAATTGTGTCCTGTACAAAAGGTCTGTTGAAATCCTTACCCCTGGTAATTATACATATCACCTTATTAGAAAATAAGGTATTTGGAGTTATAGTCAAGATGACGTCATTAGAATGGGTCCTGGTCCTGGTGTCTTTATAAGAAAGGAAAAGGACCAACTGAAGACAGAGACCCATAGACAGAATGCCTTCTAGTGACAGAGGCAGATATTACAGTTAAGCAGCTAAAATACAAATATTGGTGGTTATTAGAAGCTAGAAGAGAAAGGAAAGTATTCTATGTAGTCTCAGGTGGAACATGATTCTGCTGATACCTTGATATTGGACTTCTAGCTTCCAGTATTGTGAGAAATTAAATTCAAGCCATTCAGTTGTATTATATTGTTACTGCAACCATAGGACAATATTACAGAGTGAAGGGACACGGGATGACACAACAGTGATCTTTGCCACATTGAGGCATCATATACAATTATTTACAATATTGGATTAGAACAAAGTAAATATAAGTTATAAATTTTAGGAAATCAAAAAACCATGACACTTAGGCAATGTGATGAGTATAGTTCTTTAAAAGCATACATGATCCTAGAGAAGGTGACAGTTACTGCTATTATGCACAGAAATGAAAGGAAGCTGCTGCTAGAGAGTTTTGAATAAGTATTCCCTGTCATCACTGGAACATATGTCTAACAATTTTAAGATTGATTGGTTTACAGAGTTGCAGTAAGCCCTCAAATTTTCTAAATGTTGTAAGCCAAGAAAAGTGATATGGAAAGAAAAAGAATCTGAGATATGAAGCCTGAGAGATGTGGCTATCTCTTCTTTGCCAGTAGAGTCATGTTCAAGGTCAGAAGCTGAGTGACACACATCAGGCACCTAGAGTGCAAAATGGAAGGGGACCCTCACTCCCAGGTGCCAACCCTGCTTGCATGATACTGAGAGGAGTGAGTGCCTCCTGAAATTTTAGCAAATTAAAAACTTTGAGAAAAATCACCTAATTCTTGGCCAAGTTTAGAGAGCAAAGGCAGACTTAGCACTAAAGATCCCCGTGGTCAAAGATTCATTGCATCTGTATCCCTGTGGCTTATTGAGACAATTGCAACTCTGTCTTTTTTGAGGTTAAGTATGATTCTCAACCTCTACCACTCTGGGGACCCATTACTATCATCCATATTAGAGAAATAGATTCTATTACAGCATGCTTCATAATCATCTTCAGCTTACGAGGGACAAGCATCAGACAGTGAGAAGATATTTTGTCTTATTAAATGCCATCAAAAGGCCTCCCTGTGGGTAAGACATTCAGTAATCAGGTGAAAAAAGTCAGTTGTTAGAGTAGACCCAAGATAGTGGAAACTCCTGAAGTTGCTAGGCTGACCCCCACCCTCAAGTCCCACTGGAGGTGAGCATTGTACACAAGGTGATTCTGTGTCACAGCTTAAATACAAATGCCTAATATTCCAAGGACACTGGTAGCAAGCTTAACCGATCCTTTTCCCCAGGGAAACACATCACCTTTATTATCCTGACCAGCAAACAAATGTACTTCTAAACCAGAGGGAGACACTATCTCTAGTTTGAAAAGGTATCCCTTTATCTGTAGAAACACTGGACAACTGTTTCCCTACTGACAGTATCACCTGTGTTGTGGATGTTAATCAGTTATCAGCTCAGGCATCATGACCACTCAGAGGTGAAGATGGCAGAGACTTTGCTTTATCATTTATGTTTTCTACCTTTTCTCCTGAGGATCTCATAAAAACATTGGAAGTTTCTAATATTTTTCATTTCAAGCAGGGATATGACAGAATGGATAATACATGAGGATAAATTGGTAACTGATGCATCCTATGCCCTCCTTGTGGAATAATACAAATTTTATTCTGCACAAAAGAAGTTAATGGATCTCAACAGGAAAATTGGGGAATGTTCCCAAACTTCTTCAGTTATTTTTCTCCTACAAATTCATTTTTCACTAATATCTACTCTTAGAAGATTGACTTTAACCAGCAGCTTCACAGATCTCCTTACCTTTTAACCTCTGGTTGAGTATGGCCTAGGGAGGCATACATGTGATGAGGCCACAGGTTGATTTCATCTCTCAGTCCAGTGTGTCCACTGCTGATGCACGATGAGGCCACCAAATATTAAAAAGGACTGAGAAAAGATGAGATTATTGTACTAACTTTAAGAAGGGTGAAGCCACTTCACAGAGTCTTAGCATCCCAAATAAAAAGATCAGGGGATATTTCACTTCCAGGGTTTTGGCAATTAGGCTGAGTGGATTTATATGGTTTACTGGGCTTCTGATACTTTAGCTAAGATCAACTGCAAGTTTTTGTTAGAATACAACCAATTGGGAAAAACCAAAGTGTTTCAGATTTGGTAGCCCCGAGGCCAGCACTGAAATGTGCATTTCTAACAAGCTCCTCTGGTCAAGAATTCAGACTTAGAGAATCAGAGTCTAGGGAATTGTAAATGTCTATACTTTTGGCTAATTTCTCAAACTGTGAGGCAAGTGAGGAATTTTGCCATCTCATTGCAGGCCGGGCTTGCCAAAAGTTGGGACTACAAGGGCAACACAGTCTATCCATATGGAGCGGTAATTATTTTTTTCCTCTAAGAAGTTTTGTGTCGTGATTTTGTAGTTAAAGGAAAGACTTATGCTTTAATTGTCTTCACTTAATAACTACAAGAAACTTTCAGATAGTGTAATCTACACATTACCTGTTAATAAGTGATAGGAAATTCTACTTCCTATGGCATGCTTAAAAAGAAAATGAGATCATGATTATAAACATCTTAGTTGATTGCTTGGTACCGTAAATGTTCAAGAAATATTTCCTGCTGATACATGAGCTCTTGTATCACAATTTTTTCATCTACAATGTGGATAGCAAAGAGTTTTTCATTATGTTTTAAAAATAACTGGTCATGTTTTAGGTAAAGTTCAAGGTGCAGTGTGCAAAACAGGAATTAAATAAATACATGACCATCTTCTTTCCACAAAGCTTCCCAAAGAAGTATCTTTTTCTAATCTAGAAATGCCTAAACATGATTGCTATGTTTTTCTTTCTTTTTCCTTATTCCTATAATAGGTCCAACTCAGCCAAACATAAAAAAGAAAGATACTTCAAGGAAAGAAACAAGATTTATTTAGGAAGTTAGAAAAATAGGTGGAACTGCAAGATATTATATTCGGTGAAATAAGCCACACACACAAAGACAAATAGTGGAAGCTAAGAATAAGCCAAACTGAATATAGAATAGTGGTTAATAGTAGTTGTGAAGGATGTGTAGGGGAGAAGATATAGATAAAGAGAAGTTGGATTTGATCAGTGCATGTACTATGCATGTATGGAAACATCACACTGAGACCCACTAATTTACACACTGTGTTAATGAAACATAAAAAACAAAAGATAATATTTTAAAAAGTTACAGTCTCAGGTGAAACTTTCTTATAACTCTTTATATAGAGTCAAGAATTATGAATTTTCTCTGGCCAGCTTTCTAAATATGGGCTTCAAAAATGTATCGATTCCTCTTGTTTTTCAGTAATAAAGATGGCATCTTTGTGGTCTATCCCTTCTTCAGGAAGCCCGTGTCTGAATATTTTGCAAGTATAACATTCTTTTTCCTTCATGAACATTTCAACATTGCTGAAATATATCAAATATGACTTTCAGTCAATTGTGTCTGGTAGTTGCCATTCCAATAAGTAACTGAATTCAAATTATATGGGAAGAAATATGAGAATTTGTGGATTTTGTACATGAGAAGAATGCAGAATTTTGCCGTTTGTCTTTTTTTTTTTTTTTGAGGTATGACGAGTTATGAAGGTTTTACATATCTAACTCTAACCATTAACCTTTCTCTCAACCTTTGCTTCCTACAGTATTCTGAAATCTAGACAACACAAATATTCAGGAAGCTGAGAAAATAAACATTATTTTAACATTAGATGAACAGATAGGGTGGGTGAAAATGAAAAGCAAATAGGTTAATTACCAAAATAACTCAGGGGTTAAAGTAATATGAAGTAGAAAAATTGTTACTGATCTGTGACCCAGACAATAGACTTAGTGATCATTTTATTTATAAAGACTGTATAATTTTAATTTTAAAAATATTGTGATACTTTTGTTTTTTCATTTAGTAAAAGAAGAATGGGCAGGATGATGTAGGTTTGAAATTATTTTATTATTACTTCACAAAACTTTTTACCATTATTACTATAAGCAACTTGCCAGATATTAGTGTGGGACCACATAACACTTTAATCACAAAAGCTCCCCCAGCCTCAACATAGTGACTGATTGTGAGTTAATGGTTAAAATGTGCTTGTTAGTTCTGGGACACTTGATAAAATCTGTAACAAACATAGAGTTCCTAAGGGAATTACCCAACTCCTTGTTTGTCCGAGACTGATGTTCCCAACACAGCTATCTATAAGACAATCTGAAAACATCTTTTGACCATCAACATTTTTTTCTCTTTTCTGTAAGTTCTGCTTGCTAACTTCCCCTGCAGCCCCCTATAAAAACAGCCTCGGACTCTGAGCCAATTGCCTCTCTAAGCTACTTTGCTTTGGGAGTGTCGTCTGGCCAGACTGATAGAGGTCTGTTTTACTTTCCAACTTGTCCGGTGTGTTCCTTCTCGGGTGTTCTTCGCTGCAGTCAGCTCCTCGGTGCGTTTGGTAAGGCCCTCCGTCTTACATTAGGGATTTGGAGAAGGTCCTAGCTATGTTAGAGAGAGGACTACAGTCTATTTTTGTTGCTCACAGGGAAGGCCATGCAAAAGAGGGGGGATATGGCATGAAAACCACTCATTCAATATTCATAGTGTAATATGTAAAGATCAAAAGATGATGGCTTAGGAGAAGACTTAGGAAGAGTTTTACACACAAGACTAAGTGTAAATACTTCTTGGAGAGAGAAAGAAGGAATGATATTAATACAAAGGACACATCAAGTTTTGGCCCATGGGGCTTTGAAAGGATGTGAGATGCCTCGAATGGTTGACTCATAGTAGGTGCTCAATAAAAACCTATGTAATAAACTGTGGAAAATACAGTAAGAGTGTAAGAGTGTCAGGAAAACTAGTCTATAGAAAGAGGTAAAGTCTAAGTGGTGAAATCTTTGAATGATAGGCTAGATATTCTTACCTTTAGGGGCAAGAATAGCCAGATAAGTACACATGATTGGATTTGAGCAGCGGAAGTTTCAGTGAGAAGTTATATGAAATCTGATTTGGAAAGAAGTGATATTGGAGCAGGCAAGACAGTATTGAGAGTTTGTTAAGAAATTTAAGGGTATTTTTTCAGGAATGGGTATGGTTCAAATAATAAATTATACAAGATAAATATATTAATCAAAATAGAAAAATGGCCTTCATGTTGTCAAGACCATAGGCTTTGTCCCTTTTGTTCTTTCACTTTGCTCAACTAACATACCTAAAGCCATTCTTGTGCCATGATGTAGTCTGAGGCTCTTGCTATTTTTGCCATGTTCTAATCAGCAGAAAGAGTAAAAGGAAGGAAAAATAGTATTCTTCCCTCAAAGGCTGCTTCTTCTGAAGTATTACAGTTCCCCTAGGAAAAATAATTTTATCAAGAGGCCATTAGAAACCACAAGGAAGATAAGGATATAAAGACTTTATTCTGAAAGCCATTGGGCTGGCTAATACTGAAGCTTCTAGTGCCTTAAAGAACTAGAAACACTGGCAATAGGAGAGAAGAAAAGGCAACACAATGAATAAGTTATTTGAAGAAATGGTCATGAATATTTGGTAAATTGTCAAATGTGAGTGTGAGGAATTAATGAGAAGTTCGTTTATGATTCCATCTTGTCCCATTATTCTGTGGTGGGAGTCACTGCTAATTGTGCTGAGCTTAAAACAAAGTACGATGAGAAGGGACTACTTTTTAAATTTATATGAAAATGTAATGATCTATAGCTGCCATGTAGTCATCCCACAAAATAAGAAAGTAAAATAATTTGAAATGGAAATTAGGAAAAAGATGAGTGAGTAGGCCTGGTATTTATTCAAGGTAGAAGATTCAGAAGAAAGATTTTACTTACTCCCTCTAAATACAATGGAATATCCTTTGAGGGCTAATTTGTGTTTATTGGTATAATTACCCAGTTTTTCTCACCTACACAGATACATTGTATCCCGGTCTTTCCAGGACACATTTAGATTTCACCCAGAGATTGCTAACAAGGCTGATGGTCATTTTTAGTATTATCACTTCATTTTGCTAATATCGTCTGTGAACAATCAAAATGTAGGTTAATCTTTTCATTTTCTAAATGTTATTTTGCTAGTGGAAGTCATTAATTTTTAAGTAATATTCCCTGCCTGTAACACAGTTAGCATTTTTTACTTGACTTACACATAAACTTATTTGGCCGCCAGCCAAGCCCTTCATGTAGTACAAATACATCCTTCTGTTTAATTCTTCAAATATGTGTATGTGCATGAATTTCTTTTCTTCATGGATTCAACTATAAAAAATGCCCTGATGCTTTTAGAATGTTGCCACATTAACATAAGCAGGATTTAATTGCCCCAACTGGGAGAAGGTATTTTAGAGACCCTTTCTTTTGAACCATCCTAATTATGCTCATGAGTCCATGTTTATTTATATTTTTATCCAATTTTGAAATGACAAGTGTAAGGAATCACAGCCCTTTTAACTCGGAACACAACCTATCGATGCAGGGAAGAGCTTTGCTATGTGGAGCCTGGTTCACTCCTTTGTATCCCACGCACTGCACTGCAGTGGAGATATTCGAATATGTGGCTGTCTTTTCTGGCACAATACTGTGTGTAATTTTATATGTTACCCAAGATTTTTAACTTTAGAAGTCTAGAAGGTAAGGAAAAAATTAGATTTAAAAATCCCTCTAGGCTCTACCGTATTTACCCACTGAATTATTTTGGTTCTCTGAGATTACAAAAACAAGAAAATTTAAAATATGTAGGAATATATGTGATAACACAGGAAGAGAGAAAATAACTTAGACTATAGACCTAGATAAATTAAAAATCATGAAAAATAATTCAGCAATCAGAAATAAGAAGCAAGTTGTGAACCCTCCCTTCACTGAGTACCACAATTATCCTGTCATAATAAGTTATTATTTGATAAATCCGGAAAACAATTTGACCCATTCTCCTGAATTAGTCTATGTATGACAATGGATTTCAGACTTTAGCAGGCATCAAAGTCATGCCCTTGAAAGGCTTGTTTACATATGGATTGCTGTGGCCTTCCCCAAAACTTCTGACTTAGGCTGGTATGCAGCCAAGGACAGGCATTTCTTTTCTTTTCCTTTTTTTTTTTTTTTTTTT
>NW_004624841.1:5723531-5736505 GCF_000247695.1 Heterocephalus glaber | reverse complement strand
TTTTTGGTTCCAGGGATCGAACTCGGGTCCTTGCGTTTGCCCAGCAGGCAGCGAAACCACTGAGCTAAATCTCAGCTAAATTTAACTTATTAAATAGATACAAAGAGCAGAAATATGGTATTTACCTCACGAGTCTTTCAGCACTTTTTTTTTTTTTTTTGGTACCCGGGATGGAACTCGGATCCTTGAGCTTGTGCAGCAGGCAGCAAAACCACTGAGCTAAATCCCAGGCCCAGGACAGGTATTTCTAACCAGCTCTGGGACCATGCTGAGCCTTGTGGCCAGAATGCCCGTGCACATCCCTTCTCTGTTGTGAGCCACACACGCAGTGTCTGCAGCTGCTCGTGAAAGAGTCCTGCTCTCCTAGACTCTGCAAATCCAATTTAGAGTGACACATCATATGTGAAGCTGCATTAGCCTTTCTATTAAATTTTATAATGAAAAATCTTCTCCTGATAATTTTTTTGGTCTAAGAGAGAGGGCCTCTGAAGATGTTGCTTTGAAATGCTAATGATTAAATTTATATATTCTATTCTGAGATTTGGGTAAATAAATACAATATCTCCACTAAACATTACATGAAATTTAAAAATTTTAAACCCACAGTATGAGATTTTAAATGAATGAATGAAGGAGGAGGATGGAGGGTATAGCTCAGGGGTAGAGTTTGTTCTTAGAGTACACAAGGCCCTGTGTTCTATCTCAAACATCTAAAACAAAATAAAAGTTTTATTGTTAGATAAATATTTCATTTATCTTATTGGCTAAATTTAGTGTTTGTTTTACAACTTTCTGTGTACTATAATGTTTGAAAACAAAAGTATTCTTTTTGCTTCTTCTAATAATAGTTTTCACGCTTTATTGTGTCAAAAGGTTGTTTGTAATAGTAAACTCAGAAACACAAAGAAATTACAGAAAATCTTATATTTCTAGAGAAAAAGAAGCTGGCTTTTATAGCATTTAAAGAATACAGACCCTTCTGCCACAAATATCACACTGAATTCTTAAGCATTTTAGGATATTTAAACTTTCAAGAAAATCAGGGATTGGTGAATATTCTAATTTTCTTTCATATCCAACTCTCAGTGTCTTAAAAATGAATAATAAAAAATAATGTACACACTGATGCTATACTAGGATAAATACTTATTTACTTATGTTGAAGTGTACTGGCATGCAACAATATAACTTGAATCAAATCACAGGGCTGGAAACAACAACATTAAATTCCGTCACTGGTTGCATAGTGCTTTATTATGCATAGTAAATTATGACATTACAAAAGTTTCCAAATAGGGTCTTTATGTAAACAGCCATCTTTTGAAATTAGTGCAAAAATAATAAATTTAGTATAAAGGACTGAAGTTGCATTCATACAATGTTCAAGAGAGGTGAGCAACTTGAAGTTTATTTTTCTTTTTTGATGTAAGAGTAAAATGGCTACATTGCCCAGGCTGGGCTGGAGGAAGTCCAATTTCTTAGCAGTGTTTTAAGCAAAGCAATACCAGGGAAGAGTCTTCATTCATCCAAACCAAACATATAATGAGCAGCTGTCATAGGTCGTCATTTTTCTAAACTCAGGGGATAAAACAAAGAACAAAATTGTCAAGGCACTTTCCTCACAGAATGTATGTTCTAGTGAGTTCTGGTGAAGGTAGTAAAGGGAGACATGAATGACAGTAAAATGAAAATGGTACAATTCCTGTCTATAACAAAAAGTTAACAATAAAACAGAGAAGGGTTCGCCAGACAGAATGCTATTCATGTGTCATTCCTGATTAGACCAGAGTCACAAAACAGGGCAATGCGTAGACATAGGAGAAGTATTCCAAATTGTGTAGATGGCTAGTGCCAATGTCTTAAGGCTTGAGATCTTCTCACTCACAAAGAGGCCCAGCAAATCTGGATCTTAATGAACTACACGAACCATGTAGAAGATAGAGTTGAGAATTGCTGGCATCAAATCACATATGGGATTATAGGCAATGAACAATAAGTTTGCATTTTATTAGAAGTAAATTAGAAATCTACTAAATTTTTCTTTTAAACAGAAATATGTGCTGAGATTTAAGTAGTTAAAAACTGATTTTGATTGAGACAGGAAGGACTTGAGAAAAATTATTCAGCCAGATAAAGAGGATGGCTGCACAATTTATGAGATAATTATTATGTTATAGTAGGATCTAGGGAGAAACATGTAAACAATTTTAAAATGAAGAATTGTTCAAAATAAAATAGTTATTAGCTGCTTTTAATAAGGCAAAATTCAATTTAGATAATATTTTAGTAATTATGATTAGGGCAATATTAATTATGTTCATTATTTCTCCAAAATATCTTGCTTGGCTTTGGAAGTGAAAACTTACAGTTTGCTAAAAGAAGATTGACTTTGTGTAAATAAATTTTTATTGTAATTGACCTCTGCATAATCCTTGATATATGCAAGGCAATATGAACATATACATGTTGACATTTGATTAAAGACATCTTTTGTAATAAGCACAATGAACTTTGATGAATTTAGCAACATTTTTCACATGTAGAATTTTTTAAGAATTTACTTGCTGATTAAAGATCAATGAGATAATCTCAGCTGAAACTCATCTATAACATTTAATGATACTTAGCTATATGTCACTATATCCCCAAAATGAAATAAAGACATCTATTATGAAGTTGATTTAGGTCTTGTCTATTCTAAACTCTCCAGTGGAAAATGATGGTGAAATACACTGTTTTCCCAGTGTATCTTAGAGCCAGGAATAAAAGTATTTCCTAAACAAGAATGAGTTATGGGATTTAATTCCAGCTCTGGCAATGATTCATTGGATAACCTTGGGAAAGTTACTTCAACACTCTCTTGTGGTTTTCTGGTTGCAAATGGGGACATTAACCACTTGCTATAAAACTCCTAAGCTCAACTTATGGGAGAGCAGTTGCTTACTTCAGATTTTAAAATACAATTTCGAACTTTCTCATGAACTAGATATTTTGTAATAAATGCAAATAAGCAAACTGGAATATATAAGATAACTGAAAATATTTTAGGAAGTTTTATATTCCAAGTCCTAGGTTATATGCTGTATTGGAAAATGAACACAGTTGATCTCAAGGACATTATTTTAAGGCAAAGATTTAGACTCACATGGAAAATAAATGTATAAATATGGTATGTGTTACCAAGAATGACTGACCACAAGCATATAAGAATTATGGGAGAAGAGGCCTCATCTGTTTTGTTCAGTATTTTTGAACCACCACTGACCCAGTTACCCTATCTGAAACTTTGGTCATTCAATATTTATTCACTTGCCAACTGGCTATTTGTTGAATATTTCTCAAGTGCCAAACATAATGGCAGAGCAAGAGATATTAGAATGTCAGTCAGGTTTCCAGTACTGTGACAAAATACCTAAGATAATCAACCTTAAAGGAAAAATGCTTTATTTTGGCTTAGAGTTTTGGAGAGTTCAATCCATGGCTATTTCTTTCTGTTGCTTTGAGTTGTGGTGGCACTATACATCATGAGGAAAATGCATGAGGCAGAGAGATGATTCACCTCACAGAGACTAAGAAGGAGAGGGAGACTGAGAGAGATGGGAGGGGAGAGAGAAGGAGAGAGAGAGGAGTGATAGAAAAAATAAAAAGAATTTATTACTTGGGTTACAGAGCGCAACTGTCTCTGGGTCTGAAGTTTCAGTAGGTCAGCAGGACTAGCAAAAAATCTGGATTTGATGCAAATGGGGAGTAAGGCACAGGACCCTCACTGAGTCTCTTGGCCTCCAATTCCTATACAGTAATCTGCAAAAGATGCTGGCACCTGAAAGCTCAGTCTGCACAGGGCTCAGGCTTCCAAGAATTGAAGGAGGAGACCAGATGGGAGCTGGTGGAATTGCAGGTCCAGTTGCTGCTCTATAAATTAAGCCAGAAGATAAGTGATAAGTTGCATGAGGTACAGGGCACCCGACATTGCACTGACCCAGTGTGGAATGGGAGCTACTTCACTGCACCTCCACATCTCACAAAACTTCCTCTTCTTGATAACCCTAACCTAAAATTCAGGAAAGTATAAATCTAGTTTAGCCAAGTTGTTTCAGTTAAAAACCACCCATGCAAAGGACAGATTGCAGGCATTGTCAGAATTTCTAGGCCTTCAAAACAGGATCTCCAAAATATCTTATTTGTAGAAACTTCTGGAGAATATACTCCAATCAAGGAGTATAACCCAATATGAAAAAGCAGGTAGAATGCTAGGCATGATGGTGCATGCCTGTAACCTCTGCTGCTTGAGAGCTGAAGCAACAGTTTCCCTTGAGAGCACAGGAATTTGAAAAGTGAGGCAATATACCAAAAACCTATATTTTTAAAAAAGCATGTAGAATTCAGAACACAGAGGGTCAATCCCTCAAAGAGATTATGAAACTTTCCAGAAAACCTCATGTTCTAAGACACTGATTGCTAACCTTTTAGAGATAAGAGCCCAAAGTGCAACCTCAAACCCCCTCATTTATCGCTGAGTGCCAACACTGCAATTAAACCTGAATACTGAGGTTTTAGTTTAGAAAAAAACAACTCATACATTAACATCTTTTGTCTTAGAAGAAAAACATAACATGCATACCATAAGTTCACCACCACTGTTTTAGAATATCTAATATTGATTGGATCAGAGGATTTAGGAGGGAAGCATCCAGAAAAAATATACTGCTAATTGTAAATATCCCCAGTATACTTTAATCACATTGAGAGAAGATTAAACAATATAACAGACTTTAAAAATAAATTTATAATGGATATGTAGAAAAAATAATTAAAGAACAGAGAAAGAGGCCATATAAAGCACACCAGAGGAAAATGCAAAGTGATTCAAGTGTAGTGAATTTTTAAACTTCAGAATGATAATAAAAGAAAAATGATGAACACAGTGAAAAGCTAATTTGGGGGCATTGTGCCTGGTATGTATTTGGCATGGAAAGTCAAAAAACAGGAAAAAAAATCATGTTATTTAGGAACATGATGGCAAATTACAGAAGAAACACGTAAAAGAATGGAAAGCGACCACCAGTGTGGAGCAGTGGGTTGAAGATTTTTGTCAAACATCTTGTTGAACACATTAAGCTTTAAAATTTTACACTTAAGATATTGATGAAAATTGGGGTGATCAGAGAGCATAGAAAAAAATGTGAAAAGTGATACAGAGAGAAGCATCGAGGTTCTGAGAGAATATTAAGGTTAAGGTATGTTCAAAAAAGAGAGAAAGTTGGCTGCTAAACAGGCACATTTGCAGCAAGTATGGTTAAAGGTTTGAGTTCCAGTCAGGGTAGAGATGCAGGAGCCCAGGATGCAAAGTACTTGGGCTTCTCACAGAGTCTGAGACACAGTGGGATTTGTACTAGGACATTGTGAGGCCACAGTGGCTGTGCAGTTTGAATTGTAGTGTGTTCCTGGCCATGGACTTCTTAGGCAGTTTGAAGTGATAGAAAAGGTTCTATTGGGAGAAGCTGAATAATAAATTGAGGGCAAGACTGAGAGATTCATGTAGATCTCACTTTCAATTCTTCCAATAAGCAGGTAGTTGTGTACTCAGTACATTCCTTCTGGAAAACAAAATCTATTGTCAGCTTCTATGGAGAGAAATGAAAATAGAAAATAAAAATTGGAACAATATACAAAATAAAATATACTTAAAGTCACAAAATATTATCCAGCCCCAGTTGTTTGTCACTATTCATAATAGTAGCTATATTGATAATATACAATGGTCACTATTAGAACCCAATTCTTTTCATCTGCTTTGATGGGTAGTACCCTTTTGGTAAACAGACCTTTAAAGGACTCCAAATCACCCAATTAAACTGACATACAAAAGAGTTAAACATCAGTTGGCAAGTGTAAAATATTTCAGGGTTTCTCCAGAAGAGATATCTATAAACACTGAAATTATCTTGAAATGATTTACTTACAGGTATTATTTTCAAAGAGCATGATTATTTATATAGCAATGTTCTGGCAGATAACTACCTACCACCACCTGCTTTCCTCTCTCTACAAACAAGGGCAAAATACTGATGTTAGTTTGCAATTAACCACTTTGATCTACTTCTGGCAATGCATTCTTCATCATCTTTGTATTATAATACAAGTAGCACCTCTGAATTGAAGACATTTATCTAGAGAAAAGAACATAAACACTCACACACTGAGAGACTGGGAACAAATTAGAGCAAATCAGCAGTAAACCATAAGAGGCTGCTTTACAGCATTAAAATACAACATGGAGTCAATCGGTTCAACTAAATGTCTTTTATATAGCAGCTTAACCCATATTTGTTTTGGTCTTAATTTCCAAGAAAAGTTAAATGATTCTGTGGAACACTGGCTGATGCTACTGATAAAAACCAAAGTATGAGTCTCTGGGTCAGTATAATTAATAACTTTATGCAGTATCCTTGTAAACTAAGATGAAAATAAAATTTGGAAAGGAACAAAACCAGAAATTAACCATTCACTTAAGTTGAAGGTAGAAGCAAAAGGGAAGTTAAGATAAAAATCTCTTGTGCTGACCAAAATCAATTTTGTTTGGATAAAATAACCAAATCTAGGAAGCAGATATTTGTCATTTCTATAATAATGTTCTTAAAATGAGGTCCACAAAAATCATAATGTAAGAAAATGGCATCTAAACCTTGCCTTTCCAATTCTCCTTGTTATTATGATGATAGAAAAATAAAGGGGCAAAATATTGCTTAAATTATGGTGATTGAAAATATAACATAAATGTTTTGTGTATAAATTATATAAAGCAAAAACGGATACTTTTCTATTTTAATGTATGCTATGTTATGTACTGTATAATATAGTGTAAGCAAACAAATAAGAGTAAACTCATTATAAAGGACATTTTTCACTAATACCAAAGTTTATGGGCTCAATCCAAATGAATGTGTCCTTTTTTAACCTTGAAACTTAAGAGCACATAGGAAAAATTAGATAATAACATCACTTCTCATAAGCTGTAAACACTATGACAGAAGACTCTTTGGAAGGAAAACCATATGAAAATGTCTAGAAAGAATTTCTAAAACTGGGAGTTTCCTGAAGTTTGTTTATGGTCATTGGGTTTTGAGAGCATTCATTACTTTCTAAAAATTTCTTTGAAATAAAAAAATCCTATGAAATATTTAATTTTTTCATAATAAAAGCATGGTTATTAAAGTTTAACTCTCCCTTACTTTTCTAACAAAAGTTTTAGTGGAAAGCATAATATGGAAAATGAAATCCACTTAGAAGACTTTCAATGGAAGAAATAGGTAAGCAATATGAAATAAACATTTCAAAATTAAGGAAAGACTTGTATTGGCAGAATTAAATCATGGCAAAACCAAATGACAAATCTAGATATTATATGCTGAAATTTTAGAACTTCAAGGTTAAAAACAAGCAAAGAGAGAGCAGAACATTCATGAATAGAATAAAGATCACATTGGCATTAGATATTTCTCATTGATAACAATGGTAGCTAAAATATCATCACTTAAAAAAGTTCTCCAAAAATGCATAGTTAGCCTCAATAGCATTCATGTACAAGGACAAAATAAAAACATTTGACATTATTTGGGAAAACAAAACAAAAAAAGCAAAAGGCTTATTTATGCTATAGCTTTGATTCACCAAATAACGAAGAACAGAACAGAAGAGTGAGTGGTTTTTCCTGGGAAGTGATACCATGGTGAGGAGTAGAGATTTGAGTGAGGACAGAGAAGGAGAGGAAAACAATTCAGGGACAATTTTTCTTTTTTATTGTTACAGTTTATTTCAGTAAAATAAGTAAGCACACTCATTTTAATAGCAGAGTTCAATAGATTTTAAAATATATCTATGCCCATGTAACTAACATTCAAGTAAGATAAAAATTATTTCCAATATCCAATAAATATCCCTCTAAGCTAAAATTCTATGTATACTCTAGTATTATGATTTCTGAGTTTGGATTCTTTAGATTGGTCTGCACTCAGTATAATTAATCCTATCATCTGTTGTCAAATCCTTCTAATATGTCCTTATTTCAGATATTGTGTAGTTGAACTTTTGAATTATTGTCTTTCATAGTTCTCAATAGTCTATTAAAACTTCCATTTTCTTCCCTTGTGCCTATCTTTTCTTGTATTTCCATTAATATATTTAAAACATATATTTTAATGTCTTTCTCTGCAATCACAGTTCTTATAGGACTTCTTCTATTGTTGATTTCCAGTCAGTTGATAGTAGGTATTTTATTGTGCCTTATAATTTCTTATTGGAGGTCAGATATAAAATTATTAATGGAATTTTATAGCAACTATGAAAGATTCTATTCTTCAAAGTAAATTCTCTTTAATTGGAAAAATTACCTTGATCCTCTAGTTTCAGGCTTCATTATACGTGATCTATTTAATTTTTGTCCTTGGTTTTAGATTGTGGCCTTTCTGGTTTTTCAGTAAAAACGTGAGGTATTTAACAAGCTCCTCTAACTTCTAGGTCCTGAAATCTGAACATTTCTTTACTCATATTGCTCAATTCTGAAAGCTCCATTGTGTTCCTTGTCTTTACAGCTACTGCTTTCCATTGGTTTTTAGAGCTGCACCTTTTATGTGTGTAGTTTATGCATCTCATAAAAAGTGGAGGGGAATTTCTAAGCAAATGTTGTCTCACTCTCTGTGATTCTCTCCACTTGAGTGTGTATCCCCACTCCCAGCTACATTCCCAACTCTTTCTGACCAATCTTACATTTCTGATATCTGACTATTTTCTTTTCAGTCTGGTAAAATTAATGTTTTCTACACAGATTTTGTTTTCCTGAGCCCAAAATTCATTTAATTCAATTTGGGACATTTTCATGGTGGAAAACAGGATCTTTTGGCCCAAAGAAAGTAGAAACGAGATTGGGCCTAATATTGCAAGAATGCACACACACACACACACACACACACACACACACACACAGCTCTGAGCAGGAATTGCTTTATGGGACAGGGGAGAGGCTTCAACTGAATTCAATTGTTGCAGAGAGTGACCAAGCTGTTGCTCCTAGAACAAAGAGCAGCAGGGCTATTAATCATTTTCTGGGGTGGGTTAAAGTCCACTAATTCCCACTGGCAGAGGCTGTGTTTCCAAAAGCTGTTTCTTTTTGTGATGTACTTGACTATGAGGTGGTCACATCCAACTTGTTGTACAGTTGCTGAATTTTTGTGTATGAAGTTCCATCATCCTTCCCAAGGCATCGCAGCTTTGTCTTGCAAGGTCTGGGCCCTCTAATAGGGCCAATGGATATCAGGTGCTTAGGGTTTTGTGGCTTCTGAAGAAGGACAAGGATGGGGGCAGAAAATACGGGAAAAAGAAAAGAAAAGAAAACATATGCCAGTTTCAATGAGCAATAGGCCAATTAATTATGTATTATAGTTTTGAATATTTTTAAATGATTCACATATCTACATGTGGAACAGAGAAGAACCTGATCCAATGGTTAAAACAGCAGGAAGCTGAAGACAATATGAAGAGAGGTATCCCAAGCCTTTTATCCAATTTTAGTCACTCATCTGCAGACCCCGGTGTTTTCAGCAAATGTGGACTTCAAGTTTCTGCAAAGTAACCTACGCAACTGTCATTGTAACTCCTCTATCAAAGATATTATCTATAATAAAGCTAGTGGCAAACTAATAATGGATAGCTTAGGTTTATGACTTTGAGACTTAGTGGTTTTAACTTAATTAAGAGCAGTGAAGCTAAAGGGCTGATTTAGTTTTTTCTGTGTTAATGTTTTTCTCATTTCATACAAACATTCTGCTTATTCAGTTTGATCAGTTTCTCATGACAGCTTTGTTGAAATATGCAAGGCTACACAGAGTAATAGTTTACTGGACGCAGGGGTACATTTTGTCATCCCAGCTTTCTTTCCCATCACTATGCCACTATGAAGTTCCTTCACTGTCTCACTATGACAAAAGCCAGGAAATTTCAGACAGGTGATGTTGATAAGATCAGACTGGGGAACACAGTCATCTGTCAAACATTTAACCCAGGCTGGGAGGTTCTCTTGTGCAGAAACTTAGTAAACATGCCAAAGAAAAAATATGAAATACCCCTCAGGTAACCATATGAGCAACTGAGCTGAGAAATAGGGAAGATAAATGGGAGAGAATTAAAACACATGCCTGGTATGCCTATGTAGTATGTGGATAAGAGATTGATGCATGAAGATAAAATTTCTGCAGTCATTGCATTATGATGGCCCTCACTGAACCACAGAACAGCAAAACTCACACAGTTTTGATTCTTCCCACAAAGACTCAGAGAAGATATGTATTTTACCTCTACATGGTTTTCTACTTTCTTCCCAGGAGTAGGTGACAGACACAATTTGATTCTCATAATTCCTAGGATTGTAACAATATGTGGCCTAGGAGACAGCTGCTGGTGAAAAAGCAATTAATCTATTTTGGTTTTACATTTTCCATAATTTCATATGGATAGAATCATATGCTATGTAGCCATTTGGGGTTGACTTTTTTATTTTCTGCATGCACTTAAGAATTCTGTCTTTTCATGATGTGACTACTTTTTTTAGTTCAGAATAATAATCCATTGTATGGGTCTACCAGGGTTTACTTATCTATTCATTACTGAAGGACATCTTATTTGCCTCAAGTTTGACAACTATGAATGAGGCTACTATAAATATAGTAGGCAAGTTTTTGTGTGAAAATAAGTTTCCGAAACTGTTAGACTAGTAAGAGATGATTGCTGGATCATATGATAAAAATGTGCTTAGTTTTGCAAGAAACTGCAAAACAGTCTTTCAAAGAGGATCTACCATTTAGCATTACTACTAACAATGATTGAGAGATCCTCATGGTCTACAACTTAAACAGATTTTGTTGTCACAGTTTCTGAAGACTTTTTCATGGCATAGATATACCACAATTTGTTTAATCATTCACTTGTTAAAAGGTATGTGTGCTCTTTCTAGTTCCTAGCCACTGTATTAGAAATAAAGTTCTTACAATCAAGCTTAGTTTTACATATGAATATAACTTCCATTTCTCTGGGAAAATTATTCAAGAGTTGAATCCTTATATCATGCAACTACATGTTAGATTTAGAATAAACTGCCAAACTGGTTTTCAGAGCAGTGTTACCATTTTATATTCCCAGTAGTACTGAATTCAGTTTCTCTGCATCCTTGTCACTTGGAAAAAGAAAAAAAGCCACTCTGATCCCCATGTAATGATCACTTTTTGACTTTAATTTCCTTTTTCGTAGTCAACAATGGTTCTAAACAACTTTTATTGTATTTATTATCATATATGTACCCGTTAGTGAAATGCTTGTTAATGTCTTTGTCTCTTTTTAAATGATTGAGTTTTGAGAATTGTTTATATATTTCTACGACTGCAATGTTTATGTACACCCAAAATTCATTTGCTAAGCCTTAATCACTAGTGTAATGCTACTAGGAGGTGGGGCTTTTTGGAGACCATTAGGTCACGGGAAAGGAGTTCTTTATAAATGGAATCAAGGTCCTTGAAAAAACAGCTGCGGAGGACCCTGATGCTGCTTGGAGCCCCCTGCCACCCGCGATCTGCACTGCAAGACCAACCAGCGCAAACTGAGGATCCAGGCAGCGTGAAGCCCCCGCTCTGTTCTGGGCTCCGCCCACGGCAAGGTGAGGACCCAGGCATGGCTTGGAGACCCCCAGTCAGTCCCCTTGCTCCGCTTAGCCTCAGGGCCCGGTCCGCCCCCCTCCCCGCCAGCTCTGGCCTCCGGGCTCTTCTGCTACCTGGTTCCACACTACAGAGGCACAGGGGATCATAAAGGCACTTGTACTGAGCTCCACAATATAGAGCAGAAGTGAGCAACTTTGAATTGTTGGGTCTTTTAAAATTTATCCATACTAATATGTCTGTGGTGGCAGCTCACTATAATTTTATTAATTTTGTATTGATGACTAGTGATGTTGACATATTTTCATGTATTGTCTTGAAATCATTTGGTGAGGTTACCTAAATTGATTATTTTTAAAATTGTATATGCTTTTCTTATAATGAATTTTGAGTTTCAATAAAAACTATAACCTGAACCCAACTTATTTTTCAAACATTTAATTTGAGTTTATTTTCTTCCAGTTATCTTTACTCTGTTGTTTGAAGATTAGACATTCTTAACTTCCATGAAGTCCTGCTTATTGTTTTCTCCTTGTATAATTGTGAGTTGTGTATAATGGTAGAATTTTATTTAGGTCTGTCTCCTGTTTTGACACCATTTTTTTGTGTCTGGATATCCAGTTGTTTCAATGACATTTGATGAAAAAACTCTCCTTTTCTCAAAATGTTTTGAAGCATGCATTAAATTTCAATTATCAAAAGTGTGGGAGGAGGATACCCCAGGCACACCCACCAGTAGCCAGCTTAGCTGCCCAGGCAGAGTGATCATGGGCTGACTGTGCCCTGCTCCCTCTGGCTCGCTGCTCCCACTTGGGACCAGGAGATGGTGAGGACACCCTGGGCATGCCCACCAGCCGCCAGCTTACAGGCGCCCACACCTGCCTTGGGCCTCTTGGCTGTGCAGCTATTTAGTCCCACACTACAGAGGCACAGGGGGACATAAAGGCCATTCTCCTGAGCTGCAGAAAGGCACAACAGAGAGAGGGCCTCTCTCAGGCTCCCTGATGAAAACTGAAGCCCACTGGAAAAGTGAAGAGAATCTCTGCAATAAAGGCACACCAGACTGCCATGCTTGGTAAGTTGGAGAGATCATCACCTCCCATTGGAACCTGGACTATCTTCAGGGGAAGGGCAGCTGGAACCTGCAGTAGATAGAACCTTGCAGAGCTCAACCCTGCAGGAGGACAGGGAGCTCAACTTGGGTCTAGCAGCCAGAAATCTGCCTGAATCTCACGGGTCTGTGACTGGCTTACTGAGACTCATTGACTTGTATCT
>NW_004624841.1:5687241-5701720 GCF_000247695.1 Heterocephalus glaber | reverse complement strand
GACTACTGGCCAAATCATAATTTTGATCAAAATAATAATAATTATTATTGTTGTTATTATTATTACCTATTGAATAAAATGGTAATCTATGTGTTTATATAAACATAAATAAATATATTGAAAGCTTGGTGAAGAATGGAATATTAGGGTCAAATATCTTCCTATTATATCCCTTTTAATTACAAGGTGTAAAAGCTTAATCTTTAGCATGGAGAATCCTGGCTGATATCAATTGATCCAAGTGGAAATGATCAGAAATGATTTTACATAACTAATGATCAGAAATGGAACAAGTTTAAGCATTCTGTAACCAGACAAGGTCTAATTCACAGAAGACCACAACACACCTGTGGAAATTCTGCCAAATTCATGGAGTCAAAGTTTCATCATCATAGAGCCCATAGTTAGAAACAAAATCCCTGGCCCAAAACTGAGGGCCATTCTTACAAACAACTGTCCTTTCATCTCAAGGCACTGATGCATAGAAACCTTAGGAAAAATTGTTCCAGACTGAAGAGAATGAAAGAAATACATACAGTAAGTAAAATCAGTGATTTGAAGTATAAAGAAATTATTAATAGGATTTATTAGACAATTAGTAAAATGAACAGGTTGTGAAGAACAGATGATAAAAATATTAATTTTCTAGTATTTATCTTGATATATAGAAGACATCGTTATCTGCTTTAAAATATGCAGTAAAAATGGGGCTATGATTGGGTGTCATATCATTAACACACATTCAGATAGTTCAGAAGAAAGAATACTCTATACTGGCATTAAAATTTTTATGTAATTTTCTGATTGTTTCAAAGAATTCTAAAGTAAAGTACAGAAACTAATATTCAACTTAATAAAAACCACAAGTATGTCACCAGAGCATTGTCTTAAGTCTACAGATAAGGGAGAATGTATGTTCAAGGAACTCAGCACCAGCTGGGTTATTCTCTTGTAACGTGATTAACGATAATAACTCAAAAAGTTTAGGCATCCAACATGTCTAACTTGCCCTACTCCAGACACCAATGCTCAAAAGAGCGCCCCAGTTCCAGGAGAAAGTGAAGTTCCTATTGTGGGTGTTTTGTGAGCTGATTCAAGTCCTTGGAAGTGATGATAATCCACAGCCTCTAAGGCCCTTCTGCCACCAAAGGTCCCCAGAATGTTTTACTCAAAGACAGAATCAACATGTGTGCAAGTGCTAACACTGGTAGTCGGTCAGACTAGTGAAGATTGAACATTGTAATATCTCATCTTTGCTGAACTGATCATCAATTTTTGTAAAATTTCATATGATGCAAAAAATGAGTACAGTATTTGCAATGATACCACATAAATATGGTATTTTTATCATTTGCATAACTTAACACCTTAACACATGTTAAATGTGTGTTTTTATTTTCTCAATATGTAGTGGCAGAAAGGAAATGTCAATTATTCAAATAGAAAACAAAAAACTTTATTACATTGAATTTCCCTTCTCCTGAACAGTAAGTAAAATCAGTGATTTGATTTCTCAACAGAAAATTAATATCATTTCTTATTCTCATGAGGATATTAATCATTGCTTTTATAAATTTGTGTGTTCTTCTAAATTTGTTTCTTTAGATGTTATTATGATTAATGATGTATTTTAAATTATTTCTAACTGTAATTTTTGCTTTGTGTTTATTCACTGTTTCATGATGAAATAATCACTCTTTCTTTCTATATTGTTTGTCAAAATCATTGAGCCAACTGAAATCAATGCTCTTTTTCTCACCAGCGATTTGTGTCTTATGTACAATATTCAGGTTTCTGGGCACTTTTATTTTGCAAGTAGAATTTTTTCTTTTCTTGTTTGCTTTTTTATTCATAGTAACAAAGAAAGCTTCTTGATCCAAAAATAATATTTAAGCACCCTAACATATGTTTACTTTCATCCCTAATTTTGATGCTGTATAGCTGTGTAAAATGCAGACCTAAAATTATTTTACTTTAGAAAATTGAATATTCTTCAGTGCCTTCCATGATTTCTTCTACTTTTCTAAATATTACTGCTAAGACGTCTAATGCCAATGTAATTTTAATTTCTTTCTGAATTGTTATTTTTTCTCTGTTGGTTATTTTACAATCTTCTTTTTACCTTTAGAATTCTATCATCATACTTTTCCTAGTCTTCAGTTCTTTTGCTTATTTAGCTTAACTATCAGTGTAAATCTTCAATTCAAAATATAATTAATTTTCAATTGATGGAGAATATTTTTTGACTTCTTGATAGTTTCATTTTCTCTCTGCTCTCTGTACATATTTTTTTTTCTTTTCATTTTGCCACTTTCCATTATAACAACATAATTCAAACTTCCAGCACTATATCTTCCTGAATACAATTCATTATACTTATCCAATCTGCTGACATTAAGATATGTAACAATCATATCTTACTTTATAAGGTTATATAATTTTCCCTTTTGTCACATCAACCTATTTTTTGCTTTTTTGTACCAGGAATTAAACTCAGGATCTTGCACTTCCCAGGCAGGCATGGTGTTACCCAAGCTTTTCTTTTATGGATATAATTCCAATTCTTTTCCTCATGAGTACATCAGTCATTTCTGTTTTACATCTTCTCTTTGTGTATTATTCTGCTTCCTTGATGTAAATAAGATTATAACATATATCCTCTTATTTTTCTTTAATTATTAATTCTCAAGTAAATTTCCATCAACAGAAATATGTAAATGTTCAAAAGATTTAGCATTAACCTTAATGTCTGATTTAGCTATAATACAATTATCAATATAAAAATATTGCCACAATATTGCTTCAATGTTATTAATCACAGACTTTATTCAAGCTCTGCTAAATTTCCTACAAATATGCTTATTTTTAAAAAGTTTTTGATTTGATATAGCATACTACATTAATTGTCATGTCTTTATTTGGTTTTGGGTTTTTTTTTCTGGTAGCAGGAAGCAAACTCAGGATCTTGTGCTTGCCAGGCAGGCGTGGCACCACTGAGCTACATTCCCAGCCCTAACTGTCATGTCTTTAAATTTGTGGCAATTCCTCAGTTTTTTATATTCAAGGACCTTAGTAATTATAGTTGTTTGTACTGGAAACCCCTGGAACGTTACCAGAAACCTTGCAGTAGGTTCCAGTCCCTTGCTTAATGTAAGATGAAAGCCTGAGGGAAAAAAAACAAACAAACTAAAAGACAAGACGGAACTAAGAGAGACAGAAAGGGAGAGTCAGGATGGCCAATGCCGGTGCAACTGACAAAGGCCCTGGCCAGTTCAAGCCACTGGTTTTTACTAGTAATCAATTGGGTTAAAGGCAAGCTATGTGCAAGGATAGAACAAGATGTAAAGATGTGAGGTCTATGCAATTTCTATGGAAATTAATGTAAGCAAGGCTCATAGAGGACAAGACAAAGCATTCTAGAATTAGGAACAGAATAGACAAAATATATGGTTGTAACTAGAATATTGTCCTTCTAGTCAGAAGGTTTTAGTTGTGGGAATGGAATTTGGGTGTGAGTTACTCTGACCTCAGAATATAGGCTTCAGCTGGTCTCACTTCTATAAACAAGCCAATCATGAGATTAGCTCTTTACAGTCTGCACTGCTTACAGCCTGCTTTGGGGCATAATCAATTTTTCAGTCTCCCCCAGACTGCCTCAATTTCTATTTGTCTAGAGTTTTCATGTAATTACACAAACATTATTTTGGCAATGGTATAATGAGTGTGATGATACTCCTTTTTCCATACCAAACATGAACATATACATGGTATCTATATTGCTCATTTCTAGTGGTTTAAAATTTGATCACTTGGTTACTGTGTGTCACCTGCAAATTTGTGACCTTTTCCTATATGGTTAATAAGCATCTGCTGGAAAAATTCTTTG
The DNA here is from genome assembly GCF_000247695.1 of Heterocephalus glaber. The sequence goes on along the minus strand of NW_004624841.1, from coordinate 5,697,834 downwards.
AAACTATGTAAATATTCTGTGTCATATTTTGTCCACTAGTCACAGCACCCACTTATGAATTTCCCCTGAAGTGATGATTACTATGGCACTTGCCTAATTGTATTTCCTATTTTCACCATTTTTTTCTATATCATTTTCCTACAAATAAATAAGGGGGAAAAAAAGACAGATTTTATTTGTATAAATAAGGGGGAGAAAACCAGGCCTCCTCCCTTGTTTATTTCCTCGTTCATTTACTAACTTTCTTATATTGCCCAATTGGATTTAAGGCATTGAGAGGCAAGTTACCACAAACATAGTGGCCTGATACCACACACATTGTAGCTCACAGATACTAGGGATCAGGAAAATCAACACTACTTAGCAGACTCCTCTGTTTACAGTTTCACAAGGCTGTATTCAAGGGCCAGGCAATATTTTCATCTGAATCCTAGAGAGCAGAGTAATTCACTTCTAAGCTCATTTCAGTTGTTGGAAGAATTCATCATTTGCATGTTTGACTCAGGCTCTCAGGCTCCAGTTAACCCTTAGGTCCTAAAATTTATTGGCTGTCACTGTATATTAATTCAAAATATCTCCTTTGTTTTTTTATAGCTGCATAGTATCCTAGTATTTTTTCTATTTTGTTCCAGAAATGTTTTTCATTTGGGAAACATTATAATACATTTATAATAGTAGATTCCTAAAAAGGATAGCAATGTTTTGTGAAATTAGTATCTACAAATTTATTTTTCAGAACTTTCTTGAATATCCTTATATATTTGCAATTCCGTATGAACTGTAATATCAACTTGTTAACTCCATAATAAATAATTTTGGTACTTTTAATGTGTAAAATTTATAAATTAACTTGAAAAGTTACATTGTCATAAGAATGAGCTATCCTATCTAGGAATATGGGATATTTTTCCATTTACTTGTCAAGAATTTTTTAAAAATCATAAATTTTTACACATTTTTATTGTTGAATGCTAAATATTTAATGTTCCTTATGACTATTATAAATTGTGTTTATCTCTAAGTGGTTATTTTATATGCATATTTTTACAGATATATTTATATATTATTCATTTAACATGGAATTCCCTAAAGTACATGACTAATTCTTTTTATGTTTACAAACGTGGGAAACCACCACATAGTATATTTAAAACATATTTTTCTCATGTAGAAAAGAAAGTTCTTATTCTTTTACTGTTGCCTACGAATGCTGGAACTAACCTCAAACAATCACAGCCAACTTTCTCTTTCTATAATTTCTCTATAATGAATTGTCAAGTGATTGTTATCATATGTACTCTGCCATCTTTTGTCACTGTACACTTTCACTAAGCATGTTTTTAATGTTCTATCTTGTAGGATATATCAGCATTTCACTCTTTTATGATCAAATAATATTTTGTTGTAAGGATGCACAATGTTTGTTTTGTCCAGTGTCAGACATTTTGCTTGTTTGTATGTCTTGGCTCTTATGAATTGTGCCGCTACAAGTATGTATGTACATTTTTGTGTGAAGGTAAATTTTCAACTCTCTTGGCCATTTGAATATTTTTTTTTAAAAAGCCCTTCTATTGAGATCTTTTGAACATTTTAAAATTAAATAATTTATATTTTTATTATTGAGCTGTAATTATTTTATACTCTAGAAAAAAATTTGTCAGATAAAATTTGAAAATATCATTTCTCATTCAGTGAGTTGTCTTTTCACTTTCTTGAGGGCATCCTTTAAAATATATACATTTTAATTTTGATGGAATTCCATTTATGTAATTTTTCCCTTGTTGGGCATTACATATTTTATATGCAAAGTTTTGGCATATTCAAAGTTATGAGTTTGCCCCTATATTTTGTTCTAAGAATTTCCAGCTTTAGATGTTATAGTTAGGTATTTAATCTATTTTAGTTAATTTTTTATATGGTATGAGGTAAGCATTCTACTTCAGTCTTTGGCATATGAGCATCTAGTTGTCACAAAAACATTTTTGAGATGATTCTTTATGGTATTACTTACATTTATATAAATATGGTTTTACTCAAATAAAATACATATTTCTTCATATTTTTCATAAATCCTAATACAGAGAGATTGTTGGTTCATAGATTTAATTCTTTCCATGATTCTGGTCTCAAGCTAAAGTGGCTGTGAACAAAATCAAATTCAATGGTTAGATTCAACAATGACCTTATGGGAAAATTTGATTCAGTTCATGACCAATTTGGTTTACAACCAGAATTGTGGAAAAAATTAAAAATTAAGTTCATGAACTGAGGCATATATATATATATATTTTTTTTTCTGTGTCTTTGGGGAATCCTGATACTATAATGTAATATAATTATATAACATATTATATATAGTATGATATAATACAATATAATTTTTATTCCTAGATTTTAAATTTTTTGTGAAAGGATTCATTTGGTTCACTTATCTTTTTGTATTATAAAGCTACCATTCTGCTAATGTAGTTCTTTTATTTAAAAAAGTCCTAACTTTTGGTTTCATTAACTTTCTTTGTTATTCTCTTTTCTCTATTTTATTACTGTCCACTCTAATCTTTATTAATTTCCTTCATTCTTCCTATTACACAGGTTTACTTTGTCCATTTTTTTTATCCAGTACCTAATGAGAAAAGTATGTTTATTGATTTGAGACATTTTTGTATTAACTAAGGCATTCAAAGCTTAAATTTTCTCCTATGCATTGTTTTAGCTTATCCTGTAAGTTTTAATGTAATGTCTCAACTTTTATTAAACTCATAATGAATTCAAATTTCATTCTGTTTTTTTTTCTTGCTCCTTTTGTTATGTCAGGGTGTTTAAAATCTTTTTTAATTTTCATGTTTATAAACTTCCCCATTTTTCAATTGATTCTTATTTTTATGCCATTGAGGTTGTAGAACTCACTTTTCATTACTTTTGTCTTTTCAAATTTGTTGGTTTTCTGTCTTATCAAAAGCTCTATCATAGAGAATTTTCTCTGTGGGCCCAAAAAGAATTTGTATGTTCATCTAGACAGAATGTTCTTTTGATTTTTGCTTGGACTAGGTGGTTTATAATGTTGCTTGAGTCTTCTATTTTCTTGTTGATTTTCTTTCAAGTTATTTTATTCTAGAAATAGATGTCTTAGAGTTTCAGTCTATTATCATTGAGTCTATTCCTTCATTTCAGTCAGTTTTTCCTGCATGGATTTCTGTGATGTGTTATTCAGTTCAAGTATGTTTAATATTGTTATATTCCTAATTAATTAAACTTTTTAAAAAATAAACTTTGAATGTTTAGGGTGTACAACATGATTATATATATATGGTTTAAAGGTTCAAATAATGAAACAAACATAGCCATCTTCTCACATAGCTAATTTATGGGATAGGGTTATGAAAATCTCATTTAGCATCAATCTCACATGCAGTACCATTTCACCAGATTTATCAATGCTTTTCTTTTCATGTGGATTCAAATGACCACCTGTGGTCACTTGATTTCAACCTGAAGAACTTTCTTTACTATTTTTTGTAAGACAGATCTACTAAAACCAAATTACCTCAATTTTCTTCACTGGACATTTGTATTTCATTTTTATATTTTTAACAATAGCTTTTTGAGATATAAGATCCTTGTTCAGTATTTTTCTTCTCTGAGCAGATATCTTTGATTCTGTTGTCCAATCCTTTTTTGACATTCACTATTCATAAGTCAGCCATTGAGCATGTCATGACTCTCTTGTAAGTACATTTTTTCTCTTATTACTTTCAAAGCTGTCTTCAAAAATAAAACAGAAAGTAGATGAGGTAAAAAACTAAAAGATATTTAAATTTTTCTCCTTGTCTTCATATTTGAATATTTTTATTGTGATATGTTTGTGGTTGCTTTTGTGTTTATCTTACTGAGATTTTGTTGTAATACCTAAATTTATTTGTATTATTTATGAAATAATAAATGTATGACATTTTAAAATAAAATTAGGAAAATTATACCAACCATTTTTTGAATATTTTTTCCTATATTTTCTCTCTGTTCCTCTGGTTTATCATTATGTGTATGTTGGTGTTCTATATGGTATCTATATTTCCTAGCTTCTCTGAATCTATTTTAATTTTCTTTACTTATTTCTGTCTTCTGTTTGTATACTTTTCCAGTTTACTAGTTCTTTTATTCACTAGTTTCATCTACTCTTGAAACATTCTTGGATTTTTAAAAATTATTTTATTTTCTATCTTGCTATTCTCTATTTGATGTGACATTGTAGCAGTTCTTTCTTTTTTAATCAAGCTTCCATTTATCTCTAGTAAACATAATTTTATTGGCCCCTCTGACATCATTTTCTGTTAAATACAACATCTGCTTTTAAGGGCAGTTTCTTCTGCCACTTTTATTCCAATAGATGGGTCATGTTTCCCTATTTTCATACCACATTTTATGTAGAGAGTTGGGGATTATTGATAATATATTGAAACATCTCTGGATAGTTCCCTCACCCAGAGCTTATTATTTTTTAGTTTTTAAGTTTTTAATTAACTGGCTAGATTATTTTAGTGAAATAATTTCTGCCCATTGCTAAGTCTGATGTTCCTCTGGAAGAAACAGCTTTCAGTATAGCCACAGTTACTTTATGATATAGCAGTAAAAGCTCCTTTCAGTTTTGCATTGGGAGTAACCAGTAGTTAAGCTCCACTAATTATGGATCAATTGCTGTATTGCTTGTAATACTATTCTTGGGCATAAATACCTCTTCAAACTAATCTACTCAAAAGGTGGCACATTCTAAGGAAGAACTTGTAAGTTAATGTTTGACATTTGTCCTGACCTCAGAAGAACTCTTCTTGTCATATTCTCTCATTCCCTCCTGAAAACTAGCTGATCTACAGGCTGTTCTGTGTTTTCATTATATTCAGGAATTTCCTCCCAATTTTCTTCATCATTAACTTTGACTGATTTGCTAGGTTTATTAGGCTTAAACTTTTTAAACACTTGTATCAAATGTAATCTATTTCTTAAAATAGAGAAATTCTTGCTGTGCATGTTGGTACATTCTAGAATCCCAGTGCTTGAGAGGCTGAGGCAAGGGGATTCCAGGTTAGAGACCAGACTGGACTACATAAAGAGAATTTGACAAGAAAGAAAGAAAGAAAGAAAGAAAGAAAGAAAGAAAGGAGGGAGGGAGGGAGGGAGGAAGGAAGGAAGGGAGTAAGAAAGAGAAAGGAGGGAGAGAGAGGGAAAAAAGGAAGACAGATGAAGAAAAAAATAAACAGGAAGTTCTTAAAGAACTATTTTTATAGCCTATTTCTCCTCCATCATAGGAGACATTTTTGAACCAAAGTTCTAGAGTAGGTAGTACATGTGGGGACAATCACATTTTTCTCTTTGAGAGAGATAGTCTTTCCTAATAATTGCTCTTAGCGGCATGGTTCTTTTGCCTTGCTTCACTTAACATGGAGCTATGGGAAGGCTTTTGAAATCCCAGTATTCTCAAGGACCCAATAACAATGTGCAGCCTTTATTCCATGAGTAGGAGCTGGGCAGAAGGGACCCACTACCCCTTAAGCACACTTACATTGGACTTACTTACAGCAACAGGGATCTAGAAGAAAGATGAGATACACTGAAGTTGGGCTCCTCCTATTCAGAAAGCCATCTGACTGAGCGTTGGGAATCAAGATTACAGCAGCCCACACATGTTCTCTTCTTTGCTGAACTTGGATGGGGTGGGAAGGAGAGGTTTGGCTGAAATGGCACAGCCTCTGTCCTTTCTTCCAAATATCCATGGATTTTCACAAAGAGTTGTGTCTTCATTTGTTGTTTGCCCTTAGGACAATGTTCAGAGGCTTTGTTAATTTATTTTTAAAATAAGTTTCACTACTCTTACTGGAGAAGGAATAAGCAGATCTCTTCACCCTTTCCTGTAAGAAAGAGATTTCTTGTCATTTTTGGTGGCTTTTTTATATCCTGTTATCTTACACTCAGTTTTCATCATTCATGTTCATCTTTTCATTGATTACTTAGAATTTCTGAGATATATTGTTATATAATTGTACTAGAGATATCTTTGTTTATTCTTTACCTTTCTTAAGTGTAATTTATTTTCTCTAATTGCATTGGCTAGTCCCTCTAGTGCAATCTGAAGAATAACACTGATAGTGCGTCATTGCAGTGTTCTTGATGATTATAGGAATGATTTTAGTTTTCCTCATTCAGTAAGTTAGTAAGTGTATGATGATTAAATATATTATCAGGTTTTAGAGCATACAATTTCCCACTGAATTTCCCAAATATTGAAGATGATGATGACTACAATGATATTGATGATGATTTATTGCCTAATGAATCTTTTATTTAATTCTTTTGTAGTCAGAAAATACATTTCTTATAATGTAAGTTCACTGATATTTTTTAGGATATGTTTGATAAACTTTATGGTGTAACTTGGTAAGTGTTCAGTGTACATTTGAATATGTTTTCAGCCTTTGTTACATGAAGAGTTTTATAAATATTGGCTGATAATCATGTTCAAATTTTCTATATTCTCATTTTTGGTCTTTATGAGTTACTGATAGAGGTATTTATAACTTATTATAATAGTGAGTTTTTCTATTTCTCCTTACCTTGTAACCATGTTTGTTTTATGAACACTGTCTTTAGATTCATAAAGATTTAGATTATATTCATGACTTGACTTTTTATCATTTAACAGATGAACCCCATGTTTCCTGACAATATTTTTGCTTTGCAATTTACTTTTTCATGTATTACTATAACAATTTCACCATTTTCTTGATTTATATTAATGTAGGATTTTTAACTTTTTTTTTTTTTTTTTTTGGTACCAGGGATCGAACTCTGAACCTTGTGCTTGCGAGGCAGGCAGCAGAACCACTGAGCTAAATCCCTGACCCTAATGTAGGATTTTTACCACTCATATTTAATCTGTTTATGTCTTCACATTTTCATATAAATAATATATAGCAATGTGGTGCTCTTCTACACAATCAGACATTTGTCTTTTAAGTTACGTATTTAGACTGTTACATCAATTTTAGGTTTGCCAGTTTTGCAGGAAACAAGTGACACTTGAAGAAGTGGAGAGAGCCAAAAATCTTCATTAAGCTAGTGGGCCCAGAGGAGATGATTCTCCAAAGTCTGACCCTCAAGGAGAAGTTATGCTATAGAAGTTATGTATCCTTTTATACAGAAGTGATAGAAGCAGAACAAAGACATTACTCAAGCAGTGACAGCTTGAAACTTAATACATCTGAGTGTCCTTGTTCCAATGAGGAGAAACAGCTCCCATTGAAACAGGATGTAGCAAAATTGTTATCTTTAGGATCAGAGTTTTCAGAGCAGAAAACAGCTGCCAAAGGGAGGGGGAAGACTAAAGGAAAGATGACAGAGAGCATTAGTTATGACCTTTAATGTTTTATCTAATACATAAGACTTAGATTTTGTTTTTTAAATTTTGCCTCCCTCTACTGAGGTAAGAGAGTTTTTGGGTGGGTTCTGTTGGTTTATCTACAGAAGCAGAGAGAACAATGTGGTTAAGAAGCAAAGACACCATCCACTTGGAGGAGCTTCTATGTGAGACACCTGTATATGGTTAACTGTCAAGTTGGCAAAAACAAAAGGGGAGGGGCTATGTTATTTTCTTTATTAAGACCATTGATATTCAATGTGATTATTGATAGAGCTGTATTTATACTTATCATGCCACTATTTTCTATTTTTATGATATGCTTTTGTTTTCCTTTTATTTTTTCTGTTACACTCTATGATCTCTATTTTCACAATACATTCATTCTATTATTATTATTACTACCACCGCCTTATATACAAGCAGTGCCATCTTTCTCCTACAATTTCTTTCATCCACAAAACATATATCTCTTGCTTTCCAAACTTCTGCCCTATACAAAACCTTGAATCCTACCATGCTATTAAACAAGCAAATGCATGACATGGTTTCCATTGCAATCAAATTGGAAGCCCTTGTTTCATTTAAAAAGCAATACACTCACTTGTCCTTGGTAATCATTACAATCTCATTTTCTATAAATATTCTTTTTCATTCTGCTTCAACCACACTTTCATCCTTTTCATCAAACACTACAAAAATTTAAATTCTTTATTTCAAGTTTTTATATCCATAATTCCTTCTGTTTTCTCCCAGATGTTTTTCTTGCTTACTCCCTTATTTTGTTTATATATTTGCTCAGATGCCTTTTTTATTTTCAGGAAAACTTTCCCTGATTATGCCATCCAAGCCACTTTGCCCCAATTTACATTCCATTCCCCAGATTTATTTTAGTTTAGAAAGACAGCATTTATTTCAAGCCAACTTCACATTATGTACTTATTTATTACTTCTCCCATCTACTAGAAAGCTATCTTATAAGGGGCCTGGATTTCATGTCTATCATTTTCTATGCTATCCTCTGGAACTGGATGAGTGTTTGGAACATAGATAACTCTCAAAAGTTACTCATTTAATGAATAAACAAAAGGATGTAATATTTATACAACTGACAAAATGGCTGCTTGCAGGTCTATAGTCAAATGGTTCTAATTCTCCAACCTTAAGGTAGTTATCATTTTTCTTATCAGCTTTTGAAGACATTACTCTGAATTGTTATTTATTGATGTATTCTGTATCAGTTCTCTACATCCTAACCAAAGGTACTGGGCACACATTATACTGAGTAGGGCAATTTATACTATGGGCATGTTGTCCCCTCTATTAACATACAAATACATGATACACATAAGGTTTACTCTTTTCTATTTCCTATTCAGTGTTTTTTTTTAATACTCTGTTTCATATAAATTTATAATAGGGTAGTATTATGCCCCCAAACAGCAAAGATAAACAGTTTTTTTATTATTTTATAACTTTCAAGATGGAATCTGTTAAAATATTTTTCTCAGATTTTCAGCTATAGGACTGTTTGCTCTAAATTTCAATCTCTCATTCAATGATCCAGCAGCCAGGTATCTGAGCAGTCTCAGCAGGTAAACTAAATCTCAGCATATTTACTTATTTTGCCTTGGGAAGCCTCCACATGAAACACAAGATTTCAGTATCTAATATTCTGTTTACTCTAGTTAGTGGCCACCACCTCATGTGAGGCTTGGATGTATTACAGAGCCTTTGTGCAATCACTTGAATTTCTGAGGAATATACCATTCATTAAAGTTGAACCTCCAAGGGCAGTTGACTCTACAATCACTTGATATACAGAGAAGAAAGTATTTTAAACTTAAGTTAAATATTCCACATCAGAAGGATCTCTTTTCCAGTCCAAATGAGAAACAGGTGCAGTGTAGTACTAAAGATAGCAACTTGAGATTCAGATTGTCCGGTTTTATCATTTACACCTACTGTGAACATAAATAGTGTAATAAAATTCTCTTTATCTTCATTTGTTAATCTACAGAAGGGAATGAAAAGTGTCAATGCTTATATGGAAAGGAAAGAGTCCTTGGAAAATTCTGTTTCTAATCATATGTATTGAGATAGTGCTTCATGCCAGTTACTCTTCTAAATGTTTTACAAATAAAATAATTTTCTTAGCAATGCTTTGATGTAATTAGTACTAAATATTGAAACCAATTATTTAGCATTTTTACATTTGAGAGAATATTGAACAGTAATGTCAATAATAATATAATAAAGGTTTGTGTCTCAAATTCACTATTAAAGGAAAGTGAGCAGAACGGATTTGACTGTATAACCATGCAAGCACCAAGATGCCCTCTATCTAGAACAGCCTTTCTCAATATTGGAATAATTAGCAATTTAGGCTGAATAATTCTTTATTTTGTGTATCTTCCCTGCGTACTATAGGAAGCAGCCCAAACTTCTACCAACTGGAGACTAGTAGTATCAAACCAGAATTTAAAATTCCTCCGCATTTCCAAATTGTCTCAGGGCTCAGGAGAAATTACTCATGTGACATTAAGAATGCTTATTACTCTTTTCAAGAAAAGTATATCAAATTTGCTTAATATGTCTTTTATTTTCCTTCATGCATCCCTGTTTCATTGTATGTTTTGAAAGTTTTTCCAAATTGGAATTTATTTTCTGATCAGACCTAATCTAATCTCTCATGACATGTGAAGTTGAAAATTTAAAAAACAATGACAAAAAAACAAGAGCAGTTGTAAGTTGTAAGTTGACGATAATCACACACAGACAGCATTAGAAGATTATCCAAGGAGTAGAGGAAGTGGGAAATGGCCACACTTCAGACTTAAAATTAAAAGTATCCAAATTAAATAAGAAGAAAAGATCAGTGCCAGTTTTTACAAAGGTTGTCAATGATCTAAAAGCAATATGAAGATTTTCTGAATGTGACTATGATGTGACATGGTTGACAGAAGATTTAAAATGGCTAAACTAAAATGTAGTTACTGTAAGTGAAAAAACAAAGGTGGCAGAGAGAGCATAATCTTCTCAGCAGTACACACTACAGGGATACATTAGCATAGGAATGGATGAAAGTGATAACACATACCTGCAATTCTACCACTTGGAAGCTGAGCCGGGAACATCACAAATTCAAGTCCAGCCTGAGCAACATACCGAAACCCTTTTTTTTTTTT
>NW_004624841.1:5647636-5657889 GCF_000247695.1 Heterocephalus glaber | reverse complement strand
AGCTAAAACTTGGAAACAGCCCAATTTCCCATCAACTGGAGACTGGATAAAGAAAATGTTTTTTTTTTTTTTTAAATGGAGTACTACTCAGCCATAAAGAGTGAGAAATTAGAGACATTTATAGCTAAAAGGATGCACACTGAGGGAATAGTCTTAAGTGAAATAAATAGGACACACATGTAAATACCAAATATTTTCTCTAGTGTGAGAAATTGAAAGTGTAGATAAGAACTAAAAGGTATAATAGACAGTGTGAAATAGGAAGAAAAGGGCCAAATGGAAAGAGGAAGTGGGAGGGGTAGGGGATAGGAAAGAAGGGAATGGAATTAATTTGAGAAAATAAAAAAATAAAAACAAAGTATTTGCAAATATGGAGGGGTGGAGGGGTTAAAGGAAGAGCCGGGGAATAGGGAAAAAATAAGAACCAAGATAGATTATGTAAAGGAACAAATTTCCAATGATGAATATCATCATATTGTATACCAAAAATGTACCAATAAAATTACTTTTAAAAATCACTCAAATATAAAGGATGTCACCAAAGGCAAATTAACCTTATCCCAGTAATCAGCACATACACCTGTTCAATCATACTGCAGTTCATGAACTTAATTTGTTCCACAATTCTGGAAAAGGTGGCTACATTTGTGTTTGTACGGGAAAGATGGCCACAGTTGTGTTCATCACCAAACCAAATTGTTCAGAAACAAAAGCATTTGTGAATGGAAGTACCATTGTATATGTATATGTATATGTGTGTATACATATACATATATTAGCACCTAACATATATATATATACATATATATCCACATAGAAAGGATAGTAGAAGAACTACACAAAACAATCCACACAGCACACTAACATCCAACTTAATCCAGGACTTTATTCAGATAATCTAGCTACACACACTAATGGACTGCTTGCATCAGATGGGGCCCCTCATAAAAACCAGAAAAGTCAACAAAAACTAAAGAGAAAAGATACAATTAAACAATATGAGAAATGAATCAGAACAGATCCAGAGGCTGTTAATAAGATAATAAAGAATATTGTGTGAAATTACATTTTAAAATTCAACAAATTTGAAGAGTTGTATTCCATTAAAAAAACCTGGTATCAAAAGTCAGCCAAAATGTTATCATGAAGATAGTCCTATAATCATTAATGAAGTTGAATATTTAATTTAAAAGTTCCAGGAAAGGAAATCATCATGTCCACATGATTTCAGTGCTAATTTCATCCAACATTTAGTGAAGAAATTAACACTAATTTACACAATCTTTTATGGGATATAGATAGGTAAATATTTACCATCTCCTTTTGTAAGGCTAGTATTATCATAGCATCAGAACCAAAGTTAGCATGACAAACAACCAATATCTCTCATGAACTTAGATCCAAAAATAAACAACAAAATTTGAGCAAATCAATTCAGTTTTAGAATAAAACACACCATAACTACATTAGACCACTTATTCCAGTTATTCAGGGTTGACTCTGCTTTCAAAGAGGACAAGGTAAACACGCCATACAATGCCATCAATTGAAGCAGAAAAGGCATTTCATAAAGCTCAACACCTACTTAAATTTTTTCATTATATTGAAATAGAGAGGTATTTAATGATAAAAAACCTAAATACATTTCTCTAAGATCAGGAACAGGTCAGAGACATCTTCTTTACCAATTCTTTTACACAATATTGGCAATTATGGATACCACAATGAGAGAGAAAAAATGAAACATGCAGATTTGAAAGAAAGAAATAAAACTCTCTTGGTAAACAATATGATTGTCTATGTAAGAAACCCAAAGAATTTAGAAAAATGAAACTCTAAAAAGTGAGTAAAATGAAGTTACAGCACATATGATCAGCAAAAATCAATTGCATTCTTAGACAATGATAATAAGCAGGTATAAAAAGGAATCAAAGCCATAATCTTATTTAGAGTTTTTCCAAAGAAAATAGTATAAGTAGATACAAGTTTAATAAAGCATGTACAGATTCCAAATGGTGAAAATTATAAAATACTGATGAACAAAATCTAAATAATTAGAGGAACGTTGCTATGTTCATGCTTCAGAAGACTTAATGTGGTAAAGATGTCAGTTCCCCCTAAATTAATCTAGGCATTACACAATTACTTACAAACTCATATCATTTTCATTGTAGACATAGATAACATTCCTCTAAAATTTATATAGAAAGTCAAGGCTCAAAAATCATCAATTTAGTTTATAATAAATGGGTATAAGAAGAAATGAATTTTTGACTAAAATGTAAACCTTAAAATTATAAAATTTCTACGGCAAGTACATAAAATAATATTTGAGATTAGGTCTGAGCAAAGGGATTTTTGACTTGATAACCAAAATCATGAATGGTGCTATAGTTTTGACCTGAAATGCTCCCCAAAGGCCCATGTGTTAAAAGCTTGGTCCCTAGCCCATGGTGGTTTTGGGAGGTGGTGTTCTAGTTGATAGTCTTAGGCCACTGAGCATGAGCATTCAAGGGGATCATGGGTACTAGCTTCCTCTTTTTCCTTTTCTCTTCACTCTGGCAGCCATTAAGTGAGAAGATTCTGATGCACATGCCCCCACCATAAGGCCCAAAAGCAACAGAGCCAACCAACCACACACTGAAACCTCCAAACAACTTTGAACCAAAATAAAACATTTTTCTTTTTAAGTTGATTGTCTAGGTACTTATCACAGTTACAGAAAGATGACTAACCATCTGGGAATGGAAAAAATTGATATGTTGGAACTTAGCAAAATGAAAAATTTGCTCTGAAAAAATGGAACACAAACTGTATAGAGGAAGAAGTCTTTTCCAATCACTGGCCTGGCAAAAGTATTGCATCTAGAATACAGACAAAACTCATAAAAGTCAAAAAACACTGAGGCAAAGCAATCAATTCAGAAAATGGCCCCAAACCCCACACAATTTATAAAAGATGATATGGCAAATAAAGATACAAATAAAACTCAACTTTCTTAGCAATTAAAGAAATACAAATAAAAATCACAATAAGATATGGGTACATTTTGCCATACAAAATAAAAAAAATAAAAAATAATAATTTCACCAAATGCTGGTGAGGACTTGGGGAAAGTTAATATTTTCCTTCTTTCAGCAACTATTCCAATTGTTCTTTCATGGAGCCATCTTAGAATCTCACGGTTGTAAAAGTATTGTAGTCTTAAACTTAAGAATTGCATTGGGAGACAGGAATAGTGGCAAATGCCTATAATTCCACCACTGTGGAAGGCTGAGACAGGAGGATCACAAGTTCAAGCCCAACCTGGGCAACTTAGCAACTTATTGAGACCTCATCTCAATTCAAAGGCCCTGGGTTCAATTCTCACTACTGAAAGAGAAAGAAATTCCTTTGGGGAGACAGGATGAGAATGCAATGGCCTCCCTCTAAATTCATTTGAAATTTCCTGTGAATTTAGAATTATTTAAAAATAGAAATGTAAAAACTTAAGAAAACCAAAAAGATGTTTTCTTTCCTTAAGTGTTAATGTTGAGAACTTTCATTGAAGCTTCAAATTTGGGATAGATCTCAATCTAGTGCATCAATCTTTTTACAACTTAGTTGCACCACATTTCTCAAACAAAAAATGTTTATATTTATCCCAGAATTTTGACAGGGTTAGATATGACATTGTATGTCAAACATTTACAAGATTCCTGTGATGTAGTAAGTAATAAGTGGTTGAGTTATATGATGACTTGGCTAGAAGCCCCTTCTTATGTAATTTAAAGCAAGACTCAGCAGTTTTGTTGTGTTGTTGTTTTATTTTTGTTAAGGGTGGATAGTAATTATTTTAGAGTATGTAGGTCATGCAGCCTCAGAAGCAACAGCTCAACCCTGTTATTGTAAAGCAAATGTAGCTTTAGACACAATGCAAATAATCACACATGATTGTTGTTCCAATAAAACTTCCTTTGTAGATATTTAATTTTGCTGGGCTTACACAAAGAGACAAAGAAAAATAAACTATAAACTTGTGATGAGAGGAAGGCTATGGGTGAAAAGTATAAAGTAAAAGCAGGTCTGTCTCATCAGTAACTGAAAATATAAGGCAGAAAATGTCAAAAATAGAAGCTTCATATGTAGTCAGGGGCCAGATTGTGGGAGACCTTATGGGCCATGTTAACTTTAGAAGTTTTCCTGCAGTAAGTGATGAGGAACCACTAAAGAACTTTAAGTTTGCCAATCTCTGATCTATAGAGACAGATGAGGAACATCAGAGCAGGACTGTGTCTTCTTTAACAGCAACAGAACAATATCGTTAACAAAAAGAACAAATGTAAACATGTTCTGTAGTGAGCAAACTGTAGATTTCAAGGCTCATGGAATTTAATATTTAAAAGAATTGCTTTCATTTGCAGAAATCAGTAAGGTATGTATTAAAATATTTATTTTCTATTAAAAGTTTATTTTCATTGATTTAGTGTATTAAGGGAATGAAATATTCTATTAAATGTTGCAAGAAGAATAGTCATTTAACTAGAGGATTTAGAAGACTTTAATATAAATAAAATCACTAAACTTAGAAGCAATAAGTCCAGCAAGTTTCCTGGTAAAATGCCCCAGATTCTGAATATGTCTGATGACTGTCTTCCATCCTCTGTATTCCAGTATATGGGGCCATATCCAGAGGTCTGGAGATGGGAGGCTGTTGGGAAAGGCCCTCTAATGTGCACAGTCATGAGACCTCTGCAGAGAGAGAGGTCTCACAGCCTATGCTGGCTATACCTGTATTTGAGAATATATTTCTTGTTCTGCATTTGATGTGTATGTTTTCCTGCTAAAACATACGCATCATATGCCACTTGGGCAACCCATTGCTGGAGCTTTTCTCAATGGTGAGGGAAGACATCTTTCCTGTCAGCATGAGAAGGTGCACACAAACTTTCCCTGCATGGGCTGCCTTGCCAAGCTAGTGTCTGGCCATGGGAGACTGGCATTTAGAACTGAGGCTAATGTTGTCTGTCTCTTTTCTATGTAAATAAAGCATTTTTCCACCCAGGGCTTAACGTGAGTCACATCTTTCTTGAAGACCGTAACACCTGTAGACCATGAATTGTGTTGACGTCATAGAACTACTGGTTCTGGTGGCAGGTTTTGCTATGCTATTTTGCCATTTGCTAACTCCATGTAGTGGGATACCTTCCTTCCAGCTAAAAGTAGATTTCTTTGCTCATCATAAGTTCTGTGTATTTCCATGTTGCTTCGTGTCAAGAAGCATGTGATGTTTGGCTGTCTCTCAGTTAGTAATGCAAAATCTGGTCAATTCTGTAAGGTGATGGCTGACGTTCTTTTATGTACTCCTGCAGATGACACTTCAGCATTGTGTGAATATTCTGTTCTTCAATAAATTTCAATCCAATATTTTAGTATTCATTGGTCATCTTTGCTTTATTTAATTATTCACTATTTGTACAGCAGCAATTTTCTATTCATATAATTCTTTTTCCATTTCTAGTAGGAATATTTGGGTAAAGAAATTACCCTGTTCCTTATTTGAATATCACCCTGGATCCAAGTGTTAGAGAAATTTGCTCAAGTGAAGTTTTTAATTGTGCTTCTTGTGTTCTCTGAGACTATTTTTTGAAGAAGATTCTTTAACTTTGCTTCAAACAACTTCTTTAGGCATGGCAGTTCTGCTCAACACAAACCTCTATTTTTATTTTTCCAACTTCAGGACTTTAATTGATTCCAGCCTGGATCACACTTAGTTCATTCATTTATTCATTTTTAAGTAACTATGTGCTGCAAATCTCCAATATCATAGATACCATTTCAGGAAATAAAGATACAACACTGAAAAGAACTGATAAAAATTTCTGGCCTCAGCTTCTTAGGCACATAACTACTAAGATATAAAAAGAAGAAGCAGATAAATTCATGTGATAGAAGTCCTATGAAGAATAAGTAAAGTATTATTGATTTGTATGGGATATAAAGTATTATAGAACTGTTTCTATTTTAGGCAAGATCAATACTATATTTTATGTATAGTATTTCCTGGGAAGATGACATTTAAAAAGAAGAGAAAGTAATTATTTTATCTATAAAACAAGAAGGGATTGTCAAATTCCTGAGGGAGAAAATTTCATAGTATGATTGAGGAATAACAAGGCTAATCTAGCTATGAAAGTCAAGTAATTACAAAAGTTAGAAACATTTTGAAGTAGAAGAAAAGATCAGTGAGAGCTAACTATAATCCTTGGAAAGGTCTTGGGATATCTTGTAAATGTGCCGGTATACTTTTGGAAAGTGTTGAGCATGGGAGTTAGCTGCTCTGTTCTATACTTCTCAAAGATTATGTTAGATACTGAAGGGCATAAATATAGAACAGGGAGACTAATTGTAAATTTCAACAACCAAGGTGAGCGATCACAGTGACTTAGAAGTGTAAGAACTTATAAGAAAGTAGAGTAGTAATTTCCCATCGAGGTGACTTTTTAAAATAATTTGTGATAGATGCGGTTCATTACAGAAATTCATTTCACTTTTCACATATATTAAATCCTTGTCAATTTCCACTATTAGAGTGTTTTTCCCTATTTGACAATATCCATGGATATTTTCATAGAAAATTTAATTTTATAAAGTTAACACTTACTCCTTCCTTTATCTTTTATGCCATCATTTCCCTGTCTCCCTCTTATTCTCACTCACTCTCTCTCTCTCTATATATATATATTATGATTTCATTCATATTTTTCATATTAAGTTCTATTTGCTGTATATCAAGTATCTGGAGTTATTGTGTTTCCACCAAATGCAAGCTCCTTTTTGCAAATTACCACTGAGAAATTAGTATTATTAAAATAATAATTACACCTGCACTTGACTAATTTGAGAAGTAATTGCCCAATTTCAACCACAATTAGTCACTTGGCTCTATTTTTCAGGCACAATTTCATTGTCACGAGAAACAAATAAACAAAAAATCTGTGATAACTATTCCTTTTACAATTTGCCTACTAATGAGCCTGCCTTCTCAACATACTTTTTCTTCTCTTGAGTAGTTCAACAAAGTACTTAGAGTACCCAGGGGAGTTTCTTTGGTTGGAGCAAAGCATAAATTTCCCCATATTGAAAGTTTTAAAACAGCTTCTAAATAACAATAGGCCTTTTTCAAAGTCACCTTTTTCAAGCCATTGCTTTGTGATGAAAACTTTCCTAAATTTTTTTACTCAGAAAATATCAGAATTGTGATGAACGATCAGATTTCCCCACAAGACAAATGATTATAGAATTCAAAAGTCCATGCCACCACTCTTAAATACTTAAATGTGTTTTTGATCCATGCTAAATGACAGCGATGGAATTTCCCTGCATTCTATGTTCCTGGGAAATTGAAACAGTGAAGAAATGCTTCCCTTCCCCTCTTCTGTGTTTGGGAATCAACTACTAACTGCAAAGCCCCAGGTGGCCCTGATATGTCCTGTTTATTCCTAGGTAAAGCCTCTTCCTCTCTTCTCTGGTGACTTCTAAAGGAAAGGAGGATAGCATCCTTATGCACCTGCCTCTATGAATTCCCAGGCCTCTTTCTTTTCTATGTTTCTCATTATTGAACACGTAACTTATTGTGATGATGTGAAGAAAACTTCTCCCTGAATTGTCCAGTGCACTTATTTTTCACATAAAAAATTGACAATTGTTTATAAATGTAAAGAAATAGGGAGCAAAATTGTACTTCTAAAATGGAAACATCAGAGTTTCCAAAATACAGATGGTTAAAACTGTGAAGGACATATTTAATAATGACATTAAAAAAAAATCCACCAGTATTCTATGTAGAAATGTTATTAGGGATATTTCACATAATTACCAAAGTCAGATTATAGAAATAGTATTTTCATTTTTATGATGTAAAGCTTGTTTTATTTATTTATTTATTTATTTATTTATTTTGGTACCAGGGATTGAACTCAGGACCTTGTGCTTGCGAGGCAGTCAGCAACACTACTGAGCTAAATCCCCAGCCCTAAAGCTTGTTTTTAATAAGTTGAGAGAAGGCAGAATTATTTGGTGCAGTTATAAAAAACTGTATTGAATACAGTGTTAAAATAGTAAATGTTTCCATGAAAACATACTAAAAATGTGGTGAATCTAATAATCGGAAGCAATGGAGTAAACCACTAAAAATGCAGAGGAGCTGACTAAAAATTGAAAATATCCATACATATTTACTTATACAAACAAACATCGTAGGCCAAAAATAAAATCCAAACTGTTACTGTAAAAATGATACTTGCAAGCATATAATACTCAGAAATAAAATGATCCTCAAAATACTTAGAAAAAAAATGCTAAGGGGAAATTTAAATGGCTAATTAATATATTTAGAAGTTCAATGGAAATGCAAATTTAAATAATGTGTCAGTTTCCCATTTTTTTAAATTGTCTTTTTCCAGACTCCTCTTGCCTCTGCCCCCTCATTTTTCTCCCATTTTTTCCATCTTCCCCTTTTCCTGTAATATTTTTAGTATACCATAAAATTTTAGAGTTCTTAATATTTAACCCAATAAAATAATGCTAAAAAAATCCCCTCTGAATAAAATAACAAGGTTAAAAATTTTTCATATAAAATCAAGTCATAGTGTAATTCATATTATGGGAAAAATTGGAAGCAAACTAAATGTTACACAAAGGAAAAAGTAGCTAAGTAAATTTTACCACTCATAAAGATAAAACATGAGAGCTTAACAATTACTTTATTGATGAATAATTAATACAGGAAAATACATCAAGAGGTTAATTTTGGGTGAATTTATTATATGCCTTTATTTTGTCCATATCTGAATATATACCTTTTACCTTAATGATTTTTGAAAGTTTTTTTCCATTGTTTTAACAAATCCTGTGAACTGAGGAATGGAAAGAAATCCTGAAGTTACTTAGGCGAGGTTACCGTGATCTAGTGAAAACTGAAAATGTGTAAGTTAGAATATCACAATTATTACTGGGAAGAAGGCAGACTTATTGGGCACAGTTATAAAAACTTTAATAAATATAGAGTTAAATTATAAATGTTTCCATGAAAACAGAGTGAAAATGTATGGGTCAGTGCCAGGGTACCTGCTTAGCATGTGGGAGGCCCTGGCCTTGGTCCCAGTGCCACAAAGAATAAAAATTATAAAAACCAGAATTATTATTTTCTAAAAGTCACATATGCTAAGAAGTGGTGCTTTGATTTTTTTCTTTAAAGAGTCAAACCAGACTTGAGTCAAAATTTTCAGATTAAATTCCTAGACTTTGTTTTTTAAAACCTTACTCTTCATCTTACTTAATAGGCTTATCATTTATCTCACTTTTTAGTAATGAAATGTTAAGAAACATAATATGTAGAATGTCTTTCTTTCATTTTGGCAGAAATTGGAAATGTGAGCTTGAAGAAGCCTCCATAGGCCTGCTTCCAGCAATTATGATTAAATGCAGCATAATAGGCAAGAGAAACCATAATTGTGCTTGTTAAATGCAGTCCCCATTTAGCTATCAAATAGGAGTGTAGGCAAAAAAGAGTATTGTCATCCATGGAGATATTTTCAGACAATCACAATAATCTGCATTACAATATTCTTTCCCATGAAAAAAGGAACCATTATACAGCTTACAAGCAGCAGCTCAGTGAGAGACACTCAGAGTTGATGCCTTAAATGTGAACATCTGCTTCTGTCATTAAAGCTATCAGAGTGCTGTTAATTACTTGTCTTCATCTATTTTCAGTATCTGTAAATATATAATTCAGGATTTATAAAAGTAATTCCTATTATTTAAACAATTAATTTCAACATATAATGATACTATGGGTTTTCATACGTGCATGTAAGTGGCTACTTCCTTCCCTCACACACATGCACAAAAGTGATGTAAAATAAATAGCTGGGGGTTTTAAATTAATTATATTGGTATATTTAAGTTATATAATATAATGACATTCATCATTGGAAATTTGTACCTTTACATAATGCATCTGATTCTTATTTTTTCCCCGTTCCCCTGCCCTCCCTTCAACCCCTCCACCTCTCCCTATCTACAAAGCCTTTGTTTCCATATTTTATTTTACTCATATTAATTCCATTCCCTTCTTTCTTTTCCCCACCCCTCCCATTTCCCCTTCCCCTTTGCAGCTTTTCTTCCTATTTCACATTATCTATTATACCTTTTAATCCTTATTTACACTTTCAGTTTCTCACACCAGAGAAACTATTTGGTATTTACAC
>NW_004624841.1:5594715-5644671 GCF_000247695.1 Heterocephalus glaber | reverse complement strand
AGTATGTGGTCCAATTTGGAGAATGACCCATGTGCAGCTGAGAAGAATGTGTATTCTGATTTTGTGGGGTGGATGACTCTGTAAACATCTGTTAAATTCATTTGTTCAAGAGTTTGATTGAGTTCTAGTATTTTATTGTTTATTTTTTGTCTATTTGATCTATCTATCTGTGAGAGTGGGGTATTGTGGTCCCCCACTCCTATTGTATTAGTGCTTATATGATTTTTCATGTCCATTAGTATTTTTTTATATACTTGGGTGCACTAGTGTTTGGTGCATATATATTAATGATTGTCATCTCTTTCTCTTGCATTTTTCCCTTTACAAGGATGTAGTGTCCTTCTTTGTCTCACTTAATCAGTGTTGCTTTGAAATCCCCTTGATCTGCAAAGAGGATACGTACTGCTGCTTATTTTCAGGTTCCTGTGACATGGAGTATTGTTTTCCACTCTTTAACTTTCAGTCTATGAATTTCTTTTTGAATTATGTTTCTTGTATGCAGCATATTGTTGGATCTTATTTCTTGACCCATTCTGCCAGTCTATTTCTTGTGATTGGTGAATTGAGACCATTAACATTGATGTTTATAATTGATATGTATTGACTTATCCTTGTTACAACTTTTTCCTTTTGTTGGATTCTCTTCCTTTGCATTTAATTTTTGTCATGGCTAATGGATTCATTCTGCTGTGTTTCCTGGGGTTGTGATCCTTGTTGTCTTTTCCTAGGATTTTGTCTAAAATTCTCTGGAGTGCTGGTTTGGTATTCATGAAGTTCCTAAGGTGCTGTTTATCATGAAAGTATCTTATTTCTCCATCAATTTTGAAAGATAGCTTTTCAGGGTACAACAATCTGGGTTGGAGGCTGTTTTCCTTTAGGGCTTGAAATAGGTCTCTCCATACTCTTCTTGCCTTTTGGGTGTGTGTTGAGAAGTCTGCTGTGATTTTGATGGGCTTTCCTTTGTATTTGATTTGTTTCTTTTCTCTAACTGCTTGTAGAATTTTGTTCTTCTATTGAGTTTCTGGAATCTTAACTATTATAGGCCTATGTGTAGATTTTTTTATCACAGGTAGTTGGAGTCCCATATACCTCACTTATCTCTATGTCAAGTTCTTTTCCCCCTTTTGGGAAGTTTTCTGCCATTACTTCTGTGAACAGTTTTTTTATGTCATCTGCACTCCCTCCTGTTTTTTTCTTGACTCCAGTCACTCTGATGTT
The DNA here is from genome assembly GCF_000247695.1 of Heterocephalus glaber. The sequence goes on along the minus strand of NW_004624841.1, from coordinate 5,643,453 downwards.
ATTCTTCTTTGCATCATCTAGTATCTGCTGGATTGACTTCTCCTGGTCCATTACTATTTTTAAGTAATTTTTCTTTTCCTCATCACTAATTGCAATCCTGTCTTCTATATCTTAAATTCTATCCTTGCATTGGTTCATTCTCCTGGGTAGACTTTCAGTGGAGTTTTTAATCTTGTGGAAATCTATTTTCATCCGTTTTATGGATTCCATTTGTTTCCTCAGTTGGGATTCCATCATATTCCTCAGCTCCTCTATGTTTTTAATCTGTGTCCACTCTAGATTTATTCATCATGTCTTGTACTTTGGGCACAATCTCTGCTGTTATCTGAGAAATTATTTCTGATTTCATTTTTTCAAGGTCCCCTTTTGTTGCCAGTTCAGGGAGTCCAGGTGGTTGAATATCAGACTGTTCCATCTCATTTCCCTTTGGTTCTGGAATCTGGTTTTGGGACTTATTTGTGTGTCTTCTCATTTAAACAGATGCACCCTGCTGTGTCTTTGTTGATGTGACTTTTTGCTCACCCAGTGGTCTTGCATTCTCAGCAGCCATCAAGCAGCCTTTATTCTGCTGCTCACCAGTACACCAATTCCTGGGTTCAGAGTAGTGGCCTTCTAGATCCCTGAGCTGACCTGTTGTCTGGTTGGGCTTCTGGCTGGGGCCTGAACACACTTGGGATGGTATCTAGGCAGGCCTCTCACTGGGGCCCATATGTAGCTGTTGTCTGGGAGGGCCTTTGGTTGGGGCCTGTGCACCCCAGTTTCTGTTGTCTACACAGGCTTTGGCTAGAGTCTCCTTGCACTTATCAATGTTATCAGGGTGAGCCTCTGGGTATTGCTTCTGTGCCTGTACAGCCCTTCTCCAGGCAGGTCCCTGGATGTGGCCAATGATATGGAGAGCCTCTGGCCAAAGCCCATGTGCCCATGCAGCCCCTTTCTGGGCAAGCCTTTGGCTTGGGTGGTTGTGCTGGAACTTCTGGGGTTGGGGTAGAGCTGTGGCTAGGATCTGCCTGCACTTAGGGATGGAGTGGCAGGCCTCAGACTGGAGCCCACATGCCCATGCAGCTCCTCTCTGGGAAGGCTTCTGGCCTGAGGGGGTGTGCCAGAGCCTCTGGTGTTGGGGGAGACCCCCCAGCTGGGATCTGCCTGCAGCCACACTGGTCTGGGTCACACAGCTGCTCCCTGGGATCTCCACGCACTCGCCAATCGAATGGCAGGGATCCGGCGGGAGTCCGTGTGCCCCTGTGGCTCCTCTCTGGGCAGAGTCCTAACTGATTCTCATGTAACATTGCTCTGTGTTACACAAACATTGTTATTTCATATACACATGATATGTGTACAGATACGCACATGTAAATACTGATACATACAGACATTTAGAGACAAGTATGAATTTAAGTTTTTCAATTGGAAATTATAATTCTGCACATTAAGCACAAGGAATTTAAAAAGAAGAGCTTTGTGTTCTTTAATACATGCCTCTCTCCCCTTAATTTATCTATATATGAACATAGAAAGTAAACTCACAATGTTCTATATTTGAATGCAGAAGCAATGTGAAATTAGCTGCTTTAAAGTCTCTGGGAATTTTTTAAATATGTTTATGATGTGTCCTAAGTCTATCCCAATATTAGGTATTTTACAAGATAGTGCATTTAGCATGTTTTATATAAGGGCTTTAAATGCCCCAAAATATAGTAGAACCCTCCAATATTTCTGTATTTTTATTTGTTTACTTGAGCTAGTCTTGGACAAAACCAAGAATGCTTTAGAGTATTACAATGCAAAGAAGCAAAGAAAAAAATGCCCCAAAGGCTATTACAATAAAAATCCACAAATTTAGAATTTGTGTACTTTACTTTTAGAATTTATAATAACTTAGCTCTCAAAACTAGTGTTGCTCTGGGTTTTTTTTTCCTTTTTCAAAGTTTAATAATGTTTATCTATAGTTTTTATCATGTCTATCACTTCTTGATCACTTTTACTCTTCTCTCCCACCACCCTCTCCTCTCCTTCCTCCTCCAGAACTCCTTTCTGTCTACACAATATCTAGCTCTCTGTTTCTCACCATTTCTGTTTTATTTTGCTGTTTATATTATTTTCATACTTGATTTCTATGTTGGTAGATAAAGGATACCTTCCATAAATACTGCACAACAGTACTATGATTAAGATGATCCATCTGTGTAGGAAAAGCAAGCAGACTGGAGAAATAACACAACAAGTGTTCATTGTGGCATTCACCTTTAATTGTTAGACAAATCTGTTCCTTTCCATATAAACAATGCATAACCCTAACAAGATACAACAACCTCAAGTTACCTTTATCCCACCCTCATGGAACTGAAGTTCACTGCTCTCACTGATGATGCCATAAAAGGCTCAAGGTCCTTCTCTTTTCCTTATACATTGTTTTCTATTGTTGTGAAATCTGGAGCAAACAGTTATGAGAAAATTACATTAAATACAGTTTTATGGAGGTGTCTTTCTCAATATCATTATCACTAATCTTCCTAATCTCTATTAGAAATAATTTAGACATAGTTTCAAAAAAGTATAAAGAATAAGACAAACATGACCCTTATTGCTGATTGATTGTAAGCTGGCAGACAAGGCTACTTTAAGTCTTTTTGTCACCATCTGCATGCAGATCCTAATATTAATCAAATTTCCTCCCTAGAGATTCTATCAATAACTGGCCAGGCCTTTCCCCTTTCCCTACAGGGAAGAGACTCCTGGATGAATAGAAGTCTGGAGCACACAAAAGACTTGTGTTTTGGTGGGAAGGTCCCATTCCCAAGAAGAACAAAGACTGGTGGGTCAGGCATAAAAGTTATTGCTCCAGAAAAAATGATCAGATAAGAAAGAATGAGCCATAGGCTAGTTCTCCAGGAAATAGTATGTATGGGGTTGATAAGTAATCAAACAAAAGGGAAGCAATACAGGAAAAATATAGAATTTGTAAGATAAATACATTAAAAAATCAGCTCTTAGATTTTCATTTCAATATACCAATAATTACATTCCATTTGGACAAACTATTCCAATTGACACATATATCAGATTGATGTGTGTGTGTGCATGTGTATAATAAAAAATTAACTTATGTATTCTAAAGGAGACACATTTTAAATATGAGGACATAGATTAGCTAAAGGTAAAATAATGAAACATATTGTTCATGAAAGTTCAGCCTAAAGTGTATTCAGTATGAAATGTTAAAGGCATTAAAAGAGATACAGAGGGATATTCCATAGATATGAGTCAATACATAAGAAAGCCATGACATCCCCAATGGTTTGCATCTAATAATAAAGTAATTTCTAAAAGTATAGATATTGAAATAATTAAGTGATAAAATGTACATCAGTAACTATCCTAAGAAATTTAGCACATCTCTTAGTAACTAATAAAACAAGCAGGAATGATGTAATCAGGATGTTACTGCACTTTGGGATGCTGTCATCTCCTTCTGGAGGTGGTTTCTAAGTTCTTTCTATCCTGAGCAAAGAATTGGTTGAGACAAGGGGAAGTGTTATTAAAGGTAGGAGAAGAAACAAGCTCTGCAGAGCAAGTTTGGGCCAAATAAAAGAAGGAAAAGAAGTACACCCTATGGCTTGAGAGTGAGCCACCATGCAAGGGAGGACCCAGTGGCAAAAACTCAATGACCACTGTTCTTTTTTTATCACCCACTCCTCAGGCTGACATCAGGTTCTGGTCACTCTATGGAAACCTGCCTGAGTTCTTTTGAGAAGTCCATGTTCAGGGCTTTAGGAACTGTTCTGCACATGTGTTCTGGGATATTGTAATTAACAGGTCACACTTACTTTCCCACCCATTTTGCCACTCCCTAATCTCCTGTTTCCAGGATGCTGTGGATTTAAGAAAGATAGTTAAAACTGTTCTGAGTAGTCAGAGTGGAACACAGTGTGCAACAAGGAAGCAGCTTCCAGGACTTGAACACTCAGATGCCCAGTGCCCCCTGCACTTGGTTTAATGCTCTGGTTTCATGGTCTCGAAATTCTTCATCATTTCTAATTGAGTCACCCGTGTTTTCATTTTACACAAGTCAGACCCTCATGCCCACAAATAAGGGTCGTCCTCTGTTCTCCAGGGCATTCAACTATCTGGACTGACTCTGAGTTCTCACTTGTGTGCTTCCTTAGTTTGGTAAAACTCAGATTTTTGTGCATTAAAATCCATGAAGGTGAAGATTGTAACCTTCTATCCCTATAGATTCTTGTTTGTCTAAATTTTAAGTCTTAGAATCTGCATTTTTAGAAGGCATCCTGGGAGATTTGGGGAGCATTCTTGGGTTTCCTCCTTAGGTTTTATCTCCTTAACCAATGTAGGACTGAATCACAAAACACATTGTTACACATATAAACAGGCTATGGTTCCCAAAGCTTACCTGGAAAAGTGGCTTACAGAGAATTTGAAGTGAGTATGGTGGCTTATCAAGAGTAAGAGGAAGATACCTAAATTTGCTCTCTTTGCTTTCCCTTTCCCCAGGCATAAGTGAAAAATGGTTGTTTGGTTTGTCTAGGTCTGGGACATTCCCATAGTCAGTCTCTGTTACCTGAGACAAAAGTCTTTTTAAAGAGTAGTCTAAGGCCCCAGGCATGGTGGTGCATACCTGTAATCCCAGCACCTGGGAGGAGGATCACTATAAGTTCCAGACCATACTGGGCTACATAGTGAGTTCAAGGCCAGCTTGAGTTGCAGACCAAGATCCTGTATCAAAAAAAAAGGAATGATCTAGAGAAAATGGGGACGGAGAAATAAAATTGGTTTTTAACTTGTGATTCCTCATGGCAGTTACATGACATTTTGTTACAGGAAATAGTACTGGAGATGAAATACAAAATATATCTCCCAAACTGTTAACTGTATTATATGCTGAGCTCTTGTTCTCTAGAAATCAAAGAATGAGTCCCAGAAACAGCAGAAGTTAAGAGCAGGAAGACATTTATTGATAGGAAAGCTTCTGAGGAGAAGGAGGGGGACCTGAGTGGGTAGCCTGGGGAACCCCACTTTACAGAGGAGTTTTATAGGGTGAAACCCACATGGGTACAACATGGGCCACAGCCATGAACATCAAATCAGGTTACAAGTAGAGTCACTTAGGTAATGGTGGTACAATTGGGAAACAAGTCACATAACAAAAGTGGATGGAAAGAACAGATTCTCCTAGGAAGTGGTGGGTCCAGAGGTCTCTGGTCACCCACCAGGGTGGTTGATGTCTACCTATACTTCATTAGGCCCAGCGTTTGTTCTTTGAGGAAGTATGTAGGTATGGTTATCTTGTCTTTATCTTGAGGCCTGGTTTTCATCCTATGTGTCTATGGTGCATCTGGGGCATGTTTCACCTTTGTCCTGACCCTCTCGAGGACTTAGCCCTATCTAACTGCCTACAATATTTCTACATAGCTCATCTATCTATAATAATTTCAGTGCAGTGAACTGCATTGGTTGGAGGGAAGGCCCTAGGCCAGGACAAAGCTCACCTCCTCAAAGAGTAAATCCCCACCTAAAGGATTTTTGTCTCCACGTGGCTTGCATTAAAACTCAAAGGCACCTTATAAGATTTGAAGAACCATGAGCATTTTACCTGGTATAATAGAGAATCATTAATGGCTACTATTTTGTTGGCAGACTAAAGCACACAGACTCATTCTGAGCCAGGCGGAAAGGTCAGAGTTTGTTGAAACTGCATCTCTGGATAAGTCAAATATTTTGTGAACATAATAATATCCTATGGTGCACCCAATTATAGCTCTAGTGCCTCATAGCTGCTACCATGCTAGAAAAGAGATAGTGGTAAATCTGTACAATGGAAAACACACCATTTTTGTTGATAATGCAGAGGAACACTAGCGGCTTGGGAAGGAGAAAGAAAGTGGTAAGACAGTGGATTCAAACATTTAGTTTATAGTGGAATCTACTGGAGAGCTTTTAAAAATTACAGATAGCTAGCTCATATTCTGTAAATTTGGTTTCAGCTGATGTAAGGAATACTTAGGGTGCTGTAATTTTGTCAGATATTCATAGATGATTCTGATGTGTATTTAGAATACAGATTACCACTGAAAATGTTCTCAAAGCAATTGTAAAGGCTTTGGAAGGGCCTGAAGTTCAGGGCTTTATGCACAGAAAACTTACTGGCACTTATGTGAGTTCATCTAATTAGCTCAGGAAAGTTTAACATGAAAATATAAGTCCTAAATATGTTGTTTACAATATAGTTTTTCTTAAAATAAAATTCTAAAAACACAGCAAAATTCTTTCCTTTCTGAAAGGAGAAATAACCCTTTTGCTTACTTGATGGTTTGGGTTAGGAATCCCTCTGTGCCCAGAGATGCTCTTTCTTTAGCCCTCATCCCTTTCTCCTACAGATAAGTTTTGAGCAGCTGCAATGTGTGATGGATGGTTCTGATAATAGAGAGAAAGAGCCATGAACATACCAGAAGGCTTCTGTCTTCTTTTAGAGATGATTGGCAATAAGTAAACAACTAAATAATTGCATGTTTAAAGAATGATGAGAACAAAAGAGAAAAGCCTAAATGTAGATCCTAGGCCAAAAATGGTGGTGTATGCATGTAATCCCAGCACTCTGGGAGGCTAAGGTAGGGGATCTCAAGTACAAGCCTAGCATGGACAATTTAATGAGTTAGCATGATCTCATCTCAAAATAAAGATCTGGGGATATAGCTCAGTGTGAATGCTCTAGGCTAAATCTTCATTACTGAGAAGGGAAAAAAGAAATGTAGACTCCAGATTCATGAAGGAAGGTTCAGGTAAGACACACAGGTAAGGTGGACTTGGAGCTAGGTGGATTAGGCACCAGAAGGACCTAAAGAGAGCAGAACAAGCCACAGGGCTTCTCTCTGCATGTTTTCAGCTTTTCCTTTATTTATGACTCTTACAGTTTAAATATTTAAATCACATTTTCATCTGTGAGTTTTTAACTTAGTCATTTCTAAGATAAAATGCAAAATCTCATTCAATTTGAATGAAAAGTACAAATTCAACTTTTTTTATGTTTTATTTTGTTTCTTAGACTGAAATTTCATATTGGAATATTTTTCCTTAAAGGTCTCCTACTCTTACTTCTTAACTATACTATGCGTTTGGCATTTTTATGCATTTTGTTCAATTATAAATGGAAAATGGAAGGGCTGATGTTTACCACAGTTTTGTTTGTCTGGTGTGTAATTATCAAAGGTAGTTGCAAACAGCACATAGAGAGGTTTGTATAAGATGGTGGAAGGGGAGGGGCTAGCCAAGTGCTACCCCGCTTGCTAACTATCCCTGAGGTAGGTGAGGAGCTGCCTCCTTCTCTAAGCCTTCCTAAAGAGTTGGCTACAGCAGTCTCAAGGCTTATGTACCCACTTATTTGTCTTAAAAGAATAATTGGTATGTGTACCAGATAAATTGGTTTGTTGTTGATCTTGTACAATCAGGCACTTTTCAAGTTATTCAAATCACCTTCAGTTCACAGGCTCAACTTTATTATGATTCTCAGCCCCTGATGCTGCCAGTTTGTTTCTTTGTTTTTGTCCTGTGAATGTAATTCCATGGGGGAACTGTAAATTTCTTGTCCATATGGTTTGTTCTGTGTTCTGTAGTGTAGTGAGTTACCAGTTAACACAAAATTTCTGAGTTTGGACATATTGTTTTGATTTCCAAAACTCTTTATTTTTAGCAATACATTTGTCCCCATGTTTATTTCATATTTTTTGATGCATTTGGAGACTCGGAAAGAATAGAGTTCAATAAAGGAGCTAAATTGCTTTACTAACAAGAAGCAGGTATGGATAAAAAAAAACAAGGAGATCTTGGGTTCTTCTATCCCTACATAACCAGTCTCCAAGCTTGATGTGGTTTGGATCTAATTCTATGCCAATGTCTTACTCATAGAGGTCTCTCAGAGATTTACAGACAGATAGTGCACATTCCAGTAGTTTCCATATGTGTTCTGGAAAATAACAAATCGCAAAGAATCCTGACTTCCTATATCCATATTATTTCCAATATGTATATTAACAGAATGGGAATGTCAGTCAAAATAAGGAAATCATCATTAGGTCATGTATGGCATCTGAAACATTCTAAGTGCTTTCCCATAATTCTTCCACCCTCAGACCTCAAATGCGAAATACACAGGCAATAAATTATTTTTTGAGTCATAGTCAGCTTTTGTCATGTATCTCAAGCACACCTTCAGAAATTATGCAAAATGAGTTTAGTTACCTTGTAAATTTAAAATTTAGCTAATCAATTTTTTTATACATCAGGAGACCCAATATATAACAATCCACTATTCCTCAGTGAAGTATTTAGTTTAATATCTAAATTTATACACCATTTATCTTGAGTCTACAGCCTCACGTTATTCTTTTGTATTTAATTTATTTTACTGTGTATGTTTACAAGACATTTCCATTTTCCTCAGAAAATGTTAATGTCTGCAGCAGAGTACAGGAGGGTAGATATAGATTTTTATCAAGTTGAGATATTGATAGTTTAGTTATAGTCCTGATTCAGCACATATAGTGTTTCTGGCATGTTTAACCCTACACAGGAATATGAACCTCAAAATTTTATTGGAGTGAATTGGATCTACAATTTAAATCCAAGTTCAAATATAACAAGGTAATGCATGAACTTTCAACCTCCTTGAATTTCAAGTTTAAATTATGCTTTTCCATAAAAGAAAAATTTAATTAGTCAGGAAAGTACAGCTCTAGAAAATAAATGAAACAACTTTACAAGTACTGATCACTTGCTGTTGCCTCCTGAATGAAAAGGAGACCTCATTATCTGTAATCAATACCCAAACTGTGTCTCTGCACAAAAAATACAAATAAAAAAATGAAACAAAAAACACCTGACTTTTATGGATTTATTCTCTAAATATGTTACTTATTCTAAGTTAATATCTCTCACAATCCTCATAACTTATGCCATGTTTGTCTCCAAGTGGGCACTGAAATGCCCTTTGAAGTGCTCACTCAGTTTAATAACAGCATTAAACTGCAAATCTTAAATTGAGAATAGTCACACCTTGAAATTGTGATAAAATATTTACTTATAAGTTCATAGACATTATTTTATTTAAAAATTGGGAATATTAAAATTTGTCTGTATTGTCACCCATATATCTTCTGTTGGATTTCCTGAAAATATACTCAAAAGACACAGATTTTATAGGTACTTCTGACACTGTAACCAGGGGCCACTCATTTTATGGATGTTTACGGAACACCAACTATACCCTCAATTTTACATGAGGCTCTTGTGATAACACAATGACCCTAAACCAGGTCCCTAGCACCCAGCAATAAAATAAATAAATAAATAATTTTTTAAAAAGTTTTGCTAAAGCTGCCTCTGCACATATTTTTAATTTTTCCCAAGGATTTCTCCATACATAGTAAACTGTAACCTAAAGATCTGAAAACAGACAGTAAGTTACTCTTGGACCAAGTAGCCAAGTCTTAGCCAATCAAAAGTAGACATCTGCTCAAACCTGAGTCAAATGAGACAGAGAGAAGCTCTCACCAGTCTGCTGCCTCTGTACCTCCTGCTTTCTGTAAGTCACTTTCTTTACTCCAGCTATAAATATAACCTCCCCATGTTGTGAGGCAGGGCATTGTGAGCCTTTTTTCCCAACCTGTTACTCAACTTTAGAATCACAAAATATAGTCAATTGAAATCTGTAAAACAAGATTGTTTGTAATTTTGTCTTTTAAGGGTACTAAAACAATGAAAGTGCAGACTATATGGGACAAAATAATGTATTTCCTGGAGAGAGAATACCTCAGTCCTCTCATGTAAGTGTAGCCCCTTCTGTAGGTCTTCTTGGCCTGTGTCTTGTATGCACAGGCTTGTTCACATGCCTCTGTATCCAAGTTCAGGGTCATGAAGGACAGAAATTGAGCTTTCTTTTTGGCCCTCATCAACTGATAGAATGCCTGATACATACCAAGAGCTCAGTAAATGTTTTGATAAGTGAGTTAAATTTTTAATAATAACAATCACACATTTTATTAAAACAGTCCTTGTGCCTCAAGCGAAATGTAGTCCTTTTTTTTTTTTTTTTACAAAAAAACTAAATGTAGGATCTAAGTGGTAGTCACATTTCTGAGTTCTTCTGACACTCTTTGGTGAACCAAAGGCTGCTCTCAGTTCACTTATAATCTTTCGTATCCATTCCCCATATGACTTTACCCAGTCTTCATAAGACTTTCAAGCTGTCAAGTGTACAGAATTGTTGTTATTGCTTATTTTTCCTCCAGAACCCCTGTTATTGTTTATTTTAAATTATATAATATCTGTATTTATTTGGTTTCTTTTTGGATTCATGCAGCCATATGTTTCAGATGTCACTGAGTATTGTATACGTCTAAGTCATTGCTACTAGATGTATATCTCCAGCAGCTATATGCACATTGTCTTCATCTCCTGCAGCCACACAGTTAACTCTCAAATTGTCTCTAAATTCCAGTCATCTACAATCCCAATTTGAAGAACAAGCCAAAGAATATGGGCTCATGGAAAGGTTTGAGAATTTCCCTTGAATGTATATCCAAGAGTGATATTTCTGAGTAATAGTTTTTGCCAATACCCAGTTTGTTTAAGTATTTTAAATGTACATTTGAAATGGGAAACCAATCTGTACTCCTATTATCAGTTTGCAAGACTTCCGATTTTCTTGAGGAAATTTACTTGTAATAAAGTTCACTGGCCTGTTACTGAGTCAACCTAAATCCTAGCATCATACCAAGAATTAATCCCAGCATCCTAGACTTAATTCCAGCCTCACATACTCTAGATCCTGCTACCTCTGAAAAGCCCCACCTATGAAGACATCTAGACATTAGCCGTAATAGTGTGTTTGTTATCATGAAGGACCACACCTGATGGTTTGTGTTACCTAAATGATTCATTCTATGGATTGGCTATTCCAGAAAGACCATCCCTTTGACCAAAGAATTTAGGCTTTGAGCCTTATTATAACACCGCTACCATCCAAAAAGGGAAGTGAGTCTGGGTTGTATTTAGCCCGGTGGATAATGAAGTACACAGTAAAACTCTAGACTCAACAAAAACTTGGACTGCAGGGCTCAAGTGAGCGTCCTTGTTCGACTGTCTTCTTTGCCGTGGAACACATCACAACAGTGGGAGAGTAATGTGTCTCAGAGGACAGTAGCAGCTTCACATTTGGAGTCCACCAAGACTCTCTTTTGTCTGGTTATAATTTATATCCTTTCTCCATGACAAAACTATAATTATAAGTATGCAATTTCTGCAGAGCTCAGTGGGCTCTTCTAGAAAATTAGTCAATTGGAAGGAGTGATGAGGATTCTCAGATTTGTAACCAGCTTTGCAGAAATGAGAGAGGCCCTGGGGATTTCTAAACCTGTGGCTGGTATCTAAGAGCAGCCTAGTTGAGGACTGTCACCTCTTAACTTGTGTTGTTTGGCCCAAGATTGCCAGCACCATCACCTTTTATGATTCTGCCACTCATATATCCATTGTTGTTTTAATTTGCATTTCTTTAAAAATGAAAATATTTCTTCAAGTACTTACAGACAAACATAAGAGTTTGCTCAGTACTTCCTATTCCCAACTTATACCTATTTTTATTGGGTCCTGTTTTATTTTAGGTATTTTATTAAATTTAAAAAGATATTCTAGACATAGTCATCTGCCATCTCTCATGCCATCTTCTGTTGAGTGTTGATTAAAGAGAAAAACCTATTTTTGATCAAGAAGCTGGCCAGACACCTGTAATCCCAGCTACTCAGGAGGCTGAGGCAACAGAATTAGCCTGGCCACTTGGTGAGACCCTCTAAATAAAACTTAAAAAGGAATGGGGGGTTAGCTCAGTGGTAGAGTGCTCCTGTATCTGATCCCTATTATCACAAAACAAAGAAACAAAAACCAAAGAGGGCCTTGTCAAGAAATTCTTTCCTACCACTAAGTTATAAAATATTCTGTATGATTTCTATTCAATTTTTATTTATGTAGAGTGGTACCTCAGTTCACAAACTTAATTCATTCTACAACTCTGGAAAAGAGCAAGTTCCTGCTTGAGCAAGAAAGATGGCCATGGTCATGTTCATCACCTGATGCAGAGTTCACAAAAACAAACAAACAAACAAAATTCTGTTAGCAAATTAAATTGTTCACAAACAAAAGTGCTGTGAACTGAGGTGCCAATTGTATTTTAAAATTTGACTTTTATAAAATATACTTTTATTTCTCCACAGAATGTGTTAAACTATTGAAAACCCCCTCCAAAGAATCCTTTAATCCTATGTACATGTGGGATGGTATTGCCTGAAGGGATCGAAGTTTCTTGCTCCTGGAAGACCAACACTGAGGACACCAGAGTTTGCAGAAAGAAGTAGGAGATGGAGGAGCTGTCTCCTCAGAGTTGCATGTTGGAGTACAAAGGGCCTTTAAGGGAGGTAAAGAAAGGGCAGGGCTGGAAAATAACCCATTGAGCTGGTCTTCCTCATCTAGAGTATATGTCTCCTCTTTTCCCTTTCTCTGGAAAAGCACCATGCACCTAATGGGCTTGGGCCCCCTGCTGCCATCTCTTATAGTCTACAGGACTAGAAAGCATTCAGATTATGTCCACTGGACCTAGAACTAGGAGTATTATTAAAATGAGAATTTGGAAAAGGAAAATATCAGTTGTTTACATTATACAGAGATTGGGTATAGATAAAAGGAATGGGATAATGAAGAGTGGGAAAGTTTTGGCCAAACAGGGCAGAACATAAGGAGTAGTAACTATTCCTTCTAAAACAGTTGGGATTGTAAGAAGGATGCAGTAGTGCATGAGGTGTGTGTGTGTGTGTGTGTGATGTGATGTGAATTTCATTCAAATTTTAGCATATATTCAAGAATGTGCAAGGGTCTTTTGCTGTTTTGAGCTGGAAGCTGAAAAGTATTTAAGATATGTCATGTCTTTTCCTCACTAGCCAGCCTCTGAACTTTGTAATTAATTTTAGGACCTCTCAGGATTGTTTTTCCCCTATCAGCTGTCTCAACAAAACAAAGCAAAACCAGCAACAGAAAATACACAGCTGGAAGTACTTTAAAAAAATTATTTTGAGGAAAATTATATTGTTAAGTGCAGTCATTATATAGTGATAATAAATGATTATCTTTGCATTTACTTAGGTTTTTAACACTCTTTAAAAAGCTTGAAGCTGTTCTACATATGTCATATATTCTTTAACTTCATTCCAAGATTCTTTATAGTTTTAGTCATTATTCCCAATAGAAACATGTTTCTGTAAAATTCTCTAGGTGAGTGTATCTGTTATTTTTAAATGTACTTTTGTTGAGTGTATAGAAGTTCTTAATAGATACTGTATTGTAGTACTGTTCTGGAAATCTCAGAAAGAAATACACAGAGACATGGAATTCAGGTAAAATAATAAAAGTTCTACTTGCAAGCAGAAGAACTGGTCTGGTCAGTATCTGTGTCCCCTTTTGTTCAGTGTTTCCTTTTTATATCCTTTTTAGCCATTATCTCATTCCTAATGGTCTTTGATGTGTAAATACAATTCCAGTTCCTATTTACAAGTCACAGACACAAAATAAGCACATATACATTGTAAATTTACCTGGGCATTGCAACTTTGTTAGGTTAATGAAGTTACTGATTAAAGAGTCAGACAACTGTCACCTTTAAGTCACCTCAAACAACAAGAGTTACGGGAAAAGCAAATCTTAAAGGAACACATTACTTATTTTGCTTCTACAACTACCTTAAAATTCAATCTACTAAGTTATCTAAAACTTTTCCCTATCATTCCTCCCTTTGTTTACTTTGGGATAATTCTTCTATTCATTATAAGTTCTATCCATTTTATCTAAATTTCTTAACACTAGCATTTGGTAGTGTTGAGCTGCAGCAATGCCTTGCTGTATAAATTTTGAAATCCATTAGATGACACAAGGATCAAACATTAATATTAATATTATAACAAGAAGGGAACTCAGAAGAGGTCCTATCCAAGTTTCCCATCCTGTCCAAGTAAAATTAATCCCATAGGATGGGTCTCCTATATGAAATTTCTCATTAAGAGCCTTGATCCAATCTTTCAGTTTGTCTATTGATTCTTGTACTACAACAAAATTATTAGCATTATAACAACACTCTTCACCAAGAAATAAGCAAGTCCCTCCTTTCTGGGCTCTTAGCAAATCAAGAGCATGCCTATTCTGTAATACAACATTGGCCAATGAATCTAGTTTGGTTTCTAAAGCCTGAAATGTGTCTTGAATTTCCTCAAGATCTTTTCTAATTTCTTGTCCTAATGAAGTATATTACTTCTATAGCCAAATAGGATCCTATGGGGCTGGCATATACATAGATATAGGATTACATTGACCTTGTTTACAATTGTAACAATTACCAGTGGCTTGTCCAACAAGGGAGCCATTGATCCAAACTTGTGTTTTCTCTTTGCAATATAATTTCTCATTAGAATAGTCCCCACAGTCAGAAGCTACCCCAGGTCCCCCATAATGTTCTTCTGGGCATGCATCAAAGAACATTGTAAATGGACAGCCTTCTGGTTCCCATCTTACCATTTAAAAAGTCACATATTGTTCACCAAACTTTTCATTACTAGGACTAAACACCCACAGTTCAAAAACAAAAAAATTTAAAGCAGTGGTGATCTGGCATAACACAATAATCCGTGTCATCCTTTTCAGCCCTCCCATTCTTCAGCCATGCATTGACTCACCAACCTCCAGAGTGGTGAGAGCAGGGCTTTGAGTGTGTTGTTGTCTTTCTCAGCTTTCAGCATCAGCTTTAGTGTTACCTTGTGCAATGAAGTTTTTGCCTTTCTGATGTCCTGAACAATGTATTACTGTGAATTTGCTAGGTTCCCACAGTGCCTCTTGCAACTGTATAATTTCCTGTTTATTTTTAATTTGCTTCCCTTGTGCCACAAGAAGACCTCGCTCTCAGTAAATCATGCCATGGATGTGCAATGTAGCAAATGCATAGTGAAAGTCTGTATATATATTTACCCTTTTACCCTTTGCCCATCGGAGTGCCTGTATGAGTGCCCAGAGCTTAGTACACTGTGCCAACTAGCCACTAGAAAGGGGCCCTGGCTAGGATCACCTCATCCTTCATGGTTACTGCATATCCAGCATGATGAACTCCATCTTCCACGAAGCTGCTCCCATCTATGAACAGAACGAGGTCAGCATCAGACAAGGGTGTCATTTTAGGTCAGGGCAGCTGGAAAAGAGCTCACTGGTGACACTCAAGCAGTCATGATCAGGAGGACCTGTCTCCATGGGCAAGAAGGTAGCAGGATTTAAAGCTTTTACAGGAATAAACCATAAGTGTGGGTTCTCACAGAGAAGGGTTTGGTATTGAGTAACCCAATTATTTGAGAGCCATCGATACCCTCTTGTGTTCAACAGTTTCAAGACTGTGTGTGGAACCTCCACAGTCAGTTCCTGACCTAGAGTTAGATTGTCTGCTTCTTGGATTAATAAAACTGAGGGGCCACCAAAGCCTGAAGGCAAGGAGGCCATCCTTTTGCTACTGGATCTAAATTCTTAGACAAATATGCCACTGGTTGATTCCATGGACCTACTTCTTGGGTCAACACTCTAAGGGCCACATGGCTTTTCTCAGTCTCATATAGAGTAAAAGGCCTCTTCACATCTGGTATGCCTAAGGTGGGGACAGTTGCCAAAGTCAATTTTAGTTTCTTACAAGCTTTTTTTGTTGTTCTATAGCCCAAAGTAAATAATTTTCTTTTTCTCCCTTTAACTCCTGCTTTTTCTTTTCTTTGAGCTGTGGGCACTTGTTTTTAAAATGTCCTTTCTCTCTGTAACATGCACACTGGTCACAATCTAAGTCCTCACATTTAAAACCTTTCTTCTGCTTTTCCTCTGACTTCATTCTCTGTCTCTCTTTCTCCCTCTCTTCCTTGACTCCCATAGCCACTGCTATGTATCTGGCTTTTCTCTTTTCTTGCTCATCTTCCTTCCTTGCTCATTCTCTCTCTCACTGACTCTCTGTTCACACAAACTTTCCTAGCTAATTGCAACAGTTGCATTATATTCATGCCTTCCCAAGTTTCTTGCTTCTAAATCTTTCTTCTAATGTCTGGAACTGACTGAGTTACAAAGGTCATATTGATTAACTGACAGTTATCAGAAACAGCAGAGTCAAATGGTGTGTACATTCTGTAGACCTCAGAGAGCCACTCATAAAATTTCTCAGGTCTCTTGTCAGGCTCCTGCTGAGTCTCTGATACTTTAATCATACTTGTAGGTCTTTTACTCATAACCTGTATCCCTGCCAGAAGGGCCATCTGATAATTTCTTAAGCTCTCCTAGCCTACTGGGGTATTGGGATTCCAATCAGGCCACATATTTATGGAACTGCTGTTCATTCCAAGCATCTGGATTTTGTGTGTCTCCTGGCATTCTAGAGGCATTAATCTTTTTAATTTCTCCTAAAACTCTCTGCATTTCTTTAGAGGTTAACAAAGTTCTACAAAGTTCTTTACAGTCCTCCCAGTTAGGACAATGGGTAGCGAAGATGGAATCAAATAATTGAAGCATTTTGGAGGGGTCTTGGCAGAGAATAAATGACTTGCTTTTTCTCTGGACCTAGCCTCCTTTGTCCTTTTTTTAAGTCAAATCTCAAAAACCACACCTTGGTCTGACACATTTGTGCCTTTTCCCAAAAGCCTTTTTTTTTTCTAACTCACTATAAAGGAGGAGGTCATATTCCAACCTGCTGACTCTTAAACCCTTTGAAGATGAACAATGTACACATATTATAGTAACATATTTAGAATTTACCCATTTGATGACAACCAATGTAAACATATTTAAGCTTTTCATAACAAACTTAAAACCAACAAACACATATATTTTCTTGAAAAATCACTGTCACACATCTTTTGACATACCTAGGCCTTCTGGTCTTGTATATCTCTTTTAATCTTTCTAACAAGACAAACATACAAAATTTTTTATAACAAAATTGTATCTCTTTTACTTATAGCTTCTTAATATTTTTATCTCACTTACTATACACCTTTTATCACAAACTTGTCTTTAGTTGTTAAAATTTTAAAGTGTCCCTTTTTTGTTCTCAGATTGTTACACTTTAAATTTGTTTGGCTGCCAATAGAACATTAGTAACCTTGAGTTTTCTATTAACAAAGTACAGAAAAGAGAAAGTTAACCCTACAAATACAATTGAAGAATTTTCAATGTACAATAAATATTTTAAGCATACCAATTAAACATCAACTCAAACTGAAATACAGATAATTTATCAATTAACTAAAATTTGTAACTGGATTTCTCTTATAAAATTTCTTACTTTCTCTGGCTTTGTTTTATGCCCTTCAGAGCTTTCTTAGCTGTTTTCAATCCATTACTTATTTTCTCTTTTCAATTTTTTTTCCAATTTGAGTGTAAGCCCAATTCAATCCTCTCTGAGTCTGACCACAGCATAGACCCTCTGGTGCTCTAAAGCCAAGCAGTTCTTATGCTTTTGTCCCCACCTCCTCCACACCCATGAATTTAGCAACTCAAAAGGAAGGGGAATATCTAAATTCTCTTGGTCTGGATCTGAAATAACTGGTTTCTTTTCAGCATCATCCCCTTTCTGACGGAGGACCAGGATATTGCTTTTTGCTTCCAGGGTGCACATATGAAGCCAAGGAGGCATTCTGTGGTACACTTTGAGCCACAAATCAATATAGGGAAATTGATCTTGATGTTCCCATCCAGGGGTGGTGACTGTTAGCCAGATGGACCAGATAAGACCCCCATCTAGGGATCTCTCAGTTGGCCAAACTAGGCAAACCTTGGGCCATTCTAACTCACAAAAGGCTCTAAGTTTTGGGGTTTCATCATAATACCATAATTTCCAGTAAAACCTTTCTTAAAATTCTTAAGCATGCATTCCAAAACAGTAGGATGAGATGTTTCTGTCCCCACAATTGGCCAATCAGAGTGTTGGTGTGTGTATGGGTATCCTTGTATGGAGACACAAGACAAACAAAGGTGGGGGATCACTTGCTCCTCAGCCTGGCTGTGGGCCTCTTGGGCACTTTAAGATCTGTTCAGGCTAAGGTGGGCTGTCACCCAAGCTCACTGTTGTGTCTTTGTTAAACGTGACCACAGAACTAAAAGACAGACCACACACAAGTCCCATGACTCAGGGAGGACTCTTTAAGCACAAGAACTTCCTCCCTCTGTCTTGTTCCACAGCTCCTTCCACACAAACTCTCCTATCCAGAACTCTTTCACTCACACATTTATCAGAAGTTATCACTTTCCCTCCTGATGACCCCCAACCCTAACCAAAACAAATGAAAGAAACTACCTCCCCAAATGGCAAGGCAACAGGGGTGATCAGGCCCCTGCACTATTTTTGCCCAAAGTTCACAAAATGAACCAAAATAAATGGGAGGAGCTGTCTTCCCAAATGGCAAAGCACAAGGGGTGATCAGGCCCCTGTGCTGTATTTGCCCAAAGTTACAGAATACAAATTCACAAGGCGAAACCAAAAGTTAATGACTAGAGGGTTTCCCGGGGTTTCTCACCCAGCAAAAGAAAGAGACAGATGAGACACCAACAGCAGCAGCTTTCCTTCTGTCATCCTCTGTCTCAGGTTCAGGTGATCCACAACTGGCAAGCGGGTCTCTGTGTCCTGTTGGGGAGCCTAGGAAATTATTCCCAGGAGTCTGCCTTTCCTCTCAAGGAGATGGAGAGCCACTCCCTCTGGTGGGGTTTGGGCTGATGCCCAAAAGGGGTATTTCATTCCCAATTCCAGGTCAGTGAACCAAATGTTCCAGAAATCTCGGAAAGAAATACACGGAGACACAGAATTCAGGTAAAATAATAGAAGTTCTACTTGCCAGCAGGCAGGACCACCAGAAACTGGTCTGGTCAGTATCTGTGCACCCTTTTGTTCAGGGTTTCCTTTTTATGTCCTTTTTAGCCATTATCTCATCCCTAGTGGTCTTTGATGTGTAAATACAATTCCAGTTCCTATTTACAAGTCACAGACACAAGATAAGCACATATATATTGTAAATTCAACCAGCCATCTCACCTTTGTTAGGTTAATGAAGTTACTGCTTAAAGAGTCAGACAACTGTCACCTTTAAGTCACCTTAAACAACAAGTGTTATGGGAAAAGCAAATCTTAAAAGGACACATTGCTTATTTTGCTTCTACAACTACCTTAATATTCAATCTACTAAGTTATCTAAAACTTTTCCCTATCATTACTACATCCTACTATTTTTATTCTAAGAGAATTGACAGCAATTTCTAGTTGTTGCCTTTTTATCTTTATTGTTATTCATATTATTTTATTTCAATTGCCAAAACATCCAAAACAAGGTAAGGATATTAGTAAGCATCCTAATTCCTATTGTTAAAGAATCTATATACAAAGTAAAAGTGGTTTTGTATGCTGGTGATCTCAATCACTTAGGAGTTTGAAGCAGGACTGCAAGTTCTACACCAACCTGGAAAAATTAACAAGACCCTCTTCAAAATAAAATAACAAGAAAGGCTGGAGTGTAGCTCAGCACTCTCTAGGTTCTGAAAAAAATAACAGAAAAACTCTGGGGTTTTATTCCATTTCTAAGCAAAACTCATTAGATGTTCATCAATCTATGCCTTTTACCTAGTTACACAGGAAGATTACAATGAGGCTTTGTGACCAGAAGTCATGGCCAGTGTAGTATTACTGATTATATTTATTGCTTCTTGGATTCACTGCACAATGCACAATGCTTTCTGTAATCTTCCACTCTCTTTTCTGCCACTGAATGTCTACACAGAGAATCTGGGAGAAGGATGCTGAGAAAGCCCTTATGGGTCCTTGAGTCACTGGGTGGAAGGAGACTAGCTCTCTGAGAGGACCTATCCTTTAGGATAATAACTCATAGTGATGCCTCAATCATGTTATTGTGAGAAAACAAGCTAGAAATCAAGTTTTTATTTTACCAAGGCTCTGAAATTTTGAGATATTTGGATACCAGATAGCCTAATGTACCCTGATTTTCAGCAATTAATAAAATATTTTATATACTTAGAATTTAATACAAATCAAATTGGATTAATTATCTTGTATTCTTAGCTAGCTAAAATTATTGTCATGAGAATTTGATGAATTTTGTCATGCTCTTTGGGAGTAAGGAATATAGATATGTTTTTATTTCATATTGATTTAAATTATAAATTGGATTTATAGATTTATTTGATGTTGACCAACCATCTTTGCATTCGGAGAATAATCCTAGATGAGCAGGATGATTTTTCATACACCAGAAAATTTATACACATGTATATTCCATATACATATATTTTTGTACTCTATTTTGGCTCTCATAATCTTGTCACCAAAGAATACAAAGATCTCTAAAATGAACCTTTTAAAATATGACTTATAAGCCAACTGCTTAGTGCTACATTTTTCAGTGCATTTTTATAACATTTGGCTACATATTTTCAAAGATCTGGAAGCCTTCTTTTTAATCCTTTCCATTTCCTACTTTGTTGACTGCTCTAACCACAATCTCCGAGCTAATTTTTCATTCATTTTTATTGATATATTCTTTATGCTCCCTCTCCTTCTTCTCCTCCTCCTCCCACTCCTCCACTTTCTCCTTTTCCTTCTGTTCTTCTTTCTTCTTTCTCCTCTTATTGCTCCTTTTCTTTTCTTCCTCCTTCTTCCCTCACTCCTCTTGCCCCTTCTAATTTACTTTGTTCAGGCCATGACTCAAACATCATCTTCTTTATGTCAGATCCCTAGAAATAGTATCCAAGGTATGCTTATTTGAATTACTTTGGGGATGTGTGTTCTCATAAGAAAGGAAGCAAGGGAAGCCACCTAAGCCAGGGGGAAGTGCAAATGAAGATACAAGATAGGCTTGCAACAAGCTTCAGTTCAATCCTACAGTGTTTTCATTTTTGGGAAACAAACTATGACCTATAAGGTTGAAGAAATTTGGAGGGTGTGAACTCTTAGGACTTTCTGAAAAACAGGGATTTATTACTCACCAGAAAGAGGGAGAGAGAGAGGGAGGGAGAGAGAGAGAGGTGGGGGGGAGGACCCACATTTTAATTACAACAAATTCTACAAGGAATCCTATGGAACTCTTGAGTTTGGCCAATTTTTCATATTTGTCCCAAACTGAGGCAGAATCTTGAAATATCCAATTTATTCACACCACACAACTCTGCATCATCAATTATTCTATACATTTAATCCTAACTTCAGGGATTAAATCTCTACACCTCAATTTTAGGTGATCATTGACAAAAGTCTTTCTCTAGGGCAGTGGTTGTTTACCAGATTAGCCAGCTCTTGTTTGTCCAAAAGAATTTTTCTAGAAAACAGAACAATTCTGAGTTGTTATCAGATAGTAGTGACAGCAGTCAGGGTATATGTGTACCAGTTAATAGAAGAAATCTTAAGAAATGTCCAGTTTTGTTCACTACATCCACCACCCCTTGCACTGCTCATATACATTTCCTACACACATTATCAAAACTAAAGTGTATTTATAAAGGAAAACAATAATCACATTTTACCATATGTTGAAAAGAAATGAATTTGTGTGGTTGGTCACATCTTCTGGGAAACGGAAGACCAGAGTTAGTAGCATAAGCTACAGCCCTTATTATAGGATGTGGTCCAGAAGCCAAAACTGATGCTCTTTTTTTTCTGTTCAGCTATTTACTATTATGGGGCTGAGTGCATGGCACTAATAGCTCAACCCTCATCTTTAGTCAGACAAGCCTTTACCTGCCAATTTATGGGGGGGGAAGAAAAAAGAAAGAAGAAAGAAAGCCTATTTTACCCTGTCATGTTTGTTTTGATATATTTTTCTCTATAAACACTTAATTCCCACAAATGAATAGTTACAGTGATTTATTCTTTGTTTCCTGTGGTTAGATTTTAAGTTGCCTGTTGACAGGAATTTTACCTGTTTTTATTTTAGTGCTTTATACCTCATGGCTAGAACAAGTCCTCATTTGTAAAAAATAAATATTCATTGAATACATTAAGATCTTTATGTTATTGTGAATAAATTAATGTGATTTTTATTTTCATTTATAAACAGACTTTATTTTGTAGTGTGGTGTTAGGTTGACAATAAAATTAAACTTAAGAACAACAAACACTTCCTCACATATGGACACAATATTCTCATTCAATATCCTGACCAGTGTGGTATATTTATTATAATCAGTGGAGCTTACATAGATACATAATTATCCCAAACTTCATAGTTTATCTAAGGGTTCACTGTGGATGTTGTGCATTATATGAGTTTGAATAAATGTACAATGACACATATTCATCCCTGAAGTACCACAGAGTTTTGTCATTGATTGCTGTAAACTTTTCTGTGTTCTCCCTTGTGCCAATTAATTGCAGTTGTCAACTTTCTTGGAATAAAGGACTTTTGGAGAGGTGATTGCATAATGAAACCAAAGCTATGCAGGACACGCTGATGTTTACAGCTGATTGTGCTGCTAGAAGCTGGGCTCCAGTTGGAGGAGGTTCATCATAGGGGTATATAGTTGGAGGGTGTCTCTCAGGGGACCTCTTCATTGTGTTCTGCTTCCTGGCTGCCATGATGTTAGCAGCTTTGCTCCACCATGCCCTTCTGCCATGATGTTTTTGCTTTGCAACCAGCTGACTATGGACTAAAACCCTGAAAACTGTTAACTAAATAAACTATTTCCTCCTTTAAATTGTACATTCTAGGTACTGTGTCCCAGCAACAGGAAAACTGCCCAATACTCATTTCTTGCTGGGATCGAGTCAAAAAGAGTTAGCCTCTGAAATTTTTAACATCTCTGTAGTTTTGCCTTTTCCAAAATATCATAGAGTTGGACTCATATTGTGTGTGGTTAGAGTCAGGCTTTTGTGGTCTGCAATCCAGACTGAAGACCCCCAAAAGACAAAATTGTTCATCAGGGTGAGCCAGAAGAAGATCTTCAGCCTTTACTTTATGTTCTGGAGCCCCCTTCAGTGCCTCCCCCATTGGTCTTGCCTGAGAGTTCACCTTCATTCAACCCTCCACTGCCAATGTCTCTAAACAACCTACTGCTCAATCTCCCAGCAGCTGCATCTCCAGCCAGTCCTCTTCTCTACTCACCACTCCCTGCACTAGCTTACAGCCTCACCACCATCCTTCATGGCAATAAGGTCATTTCTCCTGCAATTCCTCTGGTCAAGCACTTGCACTCAGCTCAGCACCCTGCTGTGCAGATTCTTGACAATGAAACACATACTCTGACTCATATCCTGGAAGATGGCACCCAGCAGCCTGGCCAACCTACTCTATACTACCAGTCCTTTACCACCACTGACCTTCTGAACTGGAAAGAACATACCCCTTCTTATTCAGTAAAGCCTTGCACCCTCATCAATCTTATGCAATCCATCTTTCCAACTCACCATTTCGGATGACTGTCATCAGCTGCTTCTCACCCTCTTCAACACTAAGGAATGACGCAGAATACTGACTGAGGTCATAAAATATCTTCAAGGTCTGACCCCAGCAACTGTGACCTAGCAGACTGGGCCAAAGAGGTAGCCCTTGATGTCAAGTCTGATTGGTACTTTCATACCTCACCAGACAGGTCTCTCTTGAGTGATACTGAGAGGCCATCCTAAGGGAGGTCCTTGTTGGCATGCCTCTATATCTCAAAAACCTGATGAGAAAAATCCAGTGACTTCTACAATGGATGCTGAGAGGCATTCCACATCTTAACTCCATTTGATCCCAAGGTTCCTGAGAACCAGCAGATTGTCAATGCCCCCTATGTGGCCCTGTCTGCTCCTTATATTTGCCAAAAGCTCCAGAAATTTGAAAGTTTTGTGGGCATGAACACAACCCAGATCCTAGAGGTTGTCATAAATGTCTGTGCCAACAGATATTGAGAGGCACAACACAAGGCCAATTGATGCATGAAACAGGTCACCCTTCTGGTGGTAGCCTTAGGAAGGCCAGACCCCCACCTGCTGGCTGGGATGGCCACATAAAGGGGGAAATTAGAAGCAGACTCCTTTGCATCCAGATCAGTGTGCTTATTGCAAAGAAGTCAGACATTGGAAAAAATGAATGTCCAAACTGGAAGGGACCCTTTCTTGCCAAGAGGCCTCCCAACCAGACTGACTCTACATACCAAATGAAAGCAGGACTCCATTCCATGATTGGGCTTTCTGGGATTGAGTTTGATTAGGAAAGACTAGGCTCCTTCACTCTGGCACCCCAGGAGCCCACAGTAGGTATGACAGTTGAAGGCTAAACAATGACTTTTATGATGGACACAGAGGCTGTACATTCTGTTGTGACCTCCCCAGTGACCTCCTTCACCAAGGCATACATCACTATTGTGAAGGAAACTGCAGATCAGATGGCTGGCCATTTTGCCAAGCATGGGTCTGCCAATTGGGAGGATATGAAGTGGTCCACACATTCCTGTACCTGCCTAAGTCCCCTATCCTCTCCTGGGAAGAGACTTGTTGACTAAACTTAGGGAATACATAATGTTTACCCCGAGGGATCTGCTAACCTGACCCTAGATGCCTGGAGAGGACTGATACTATCTGTAACCATCTCCAGAGAGGATAAATAGAAACTACACACTGCTGATTGGAAAGAAACAAACCTCCCATACTTACTGGAGACACTTTCACATGTGTAGGTTGAAAAGTCCCCACTGCAGATGGTGAAGAATCAGCCTCCAATCCTGGTGGAACCTAAGCTGGAAGAAAAGCCTGTGAGACTGAAACAATATGGTATACTCAGAGAGGCATGACTCAGGATCCAGGAACACATCGGCTGTCTGAGGGGTGCAGGGGTCCTGAAAGAATTCCAGTCTTCTTGGAACATGCCATTGCTGGCACTTAAATAGCCAGGCAGAAATGGATACCAACTAGTACAGGACCTCCAGGCAATCAGTAATGCCCCAGCTACTCTACGTCAATTATTCCAAACTCCTACAGCCTACTAAGTCTGCTCCCACTTCAAGCAGCCTGGTTCACCTACTTGGATCTTAAAGATGCCTTCTTCTGCCAATGGCTGGCCCCACAAAGCCAGCCATTCTTCACCTTCAAATGGTAAGACCCCAATATGGCCCAAAAGACACAGTTAACCAAGACAAGACTTCCTTAAAGCTTCAAAATCTCTCCCACACTATTCAGGGAAGCCCTTACTGCTGACTTAATTGCCTTCTGAAAGGATAAACTAAACCATTCTCTGCTCCACTATGTAGATGACTTCTTTCAGGCAAGCAAAACCAAACAGGACTGTTGGGAGGGCATATAGGCCCTTCTGTGGCTGTCCATGAATGCAGGCTACAAGGTGTCTGGGAAAAAAGCACACAAATATGCCAATCTCCTGTCCAGTTCATCATAACTAAGGAACACTGCTCCCTGGGAATGGAGAGAAAACAAGTCATCTGCTCCCTCCCAAGACCTGATAACAAAGAGAAACTCCATGAATTCCTGGGGTCAGCTGTTTTTTGCTAAATCTGGATCATGAGGTTTGCAGAAAAGGCCAGGCCCCTCTATGTGGCCCTGACTGGACCCAAGGGCCAGCCTCTAAAATGGGAAGTTCAACAAAAATCAGCCTTCAAAGAGATCAAATAGCTCCTCATCAGCACCCCAGCATTAGGATGCAAGATGTGAGTCAAGAATTTTGTTTCCTTTTTCATGAAGAAAGACCATATAGCTCTCAGAGTCCTGACCCAGAAAGTAGGAGTCTAGCGGAGGTCAGTGGCCTATCTGTCTAAACAGTTAGACACAGTAGCAGCTGGATGGCCCTCTTGCCTCCACACCTTAGTGGCAACTGCCACACTCATTAAAGAAGCAGACAAATTGGCTTTGGGACAAAACCTCCAGGTTAAGTTTCTCCATTCTGTTATGACCCTGATGAATAACCAAGGACATAAGTGACTCTCAAGCACAAGGGCATCTTTGCATCCCAGAGTTACTTTAGAGACTGTTCAGCCTTTAAATCCAGCCACCTTCTTGCCAACCAAGGAAGGGTCTCCAGACCATGACTATGAAGAAGTCACTAAAAAGCTGTTCTCCAACTGACCTGACTTCACTGAGGTACCAGAACCCAGACTGAATGCCATCCTGTTCACAGACAATAGCAGCTTCATACAGGATGTAGAATGGCTGGCAGGATACCCAGTCACTACTGTAGACCAAATCATCAAGGAAGGCACCCTCCCAAAGGGGTGGTCTACACAGAGGGTGGAGGTCTGGGTGCTCATCCAAGCACTCTGATGGGCAAGGGGAAAGACTATTAACATCTACACTCATTCTAGATATGCTGTGCCACAGTCCACATCCATGGGGCCATAGATAAGGAAACAGGAATACTGACAGAGAGAGATAAAGGGATCAAAAGTAAAGTGGAGAGATTACAACTTCTGAAGGCTCTCTGGGAACCTAAAAAAGTGGCCATCATACATCTCAGGGGTATAAAAAAAAGGGTCAAAATGGTGTCATCTGAAGGGACCAGGTAGCAAGAGAAGCCACCCTCATTGGTGTGATGACATCAACTTAAACTATGTCCACAAAATTGGCCATACTCCCTAAAGATTACCAGAATAAAGAACCCCTATATGCCCCAGATGAAAATCAGTGGGCCCAACAAGAAGGGGCATTTAAAGGCCTGGGTGTGTGGTGGACTCTGTCAGATCAAAGGATATTCATACCCCAGCAAAGAGTGTACACCCTAGTTCAAGAATTCCACAACTTTAACCATCTGGGAAAATCAGCCTCCGAGGATCTGTTGGGCTAATACCTCTATATCCCCTGGCTGTCATCCCTCTGTGCCACCATAAACCAGTGATGCCTGACCTGCACCAGGAATAACCCCCTGCAATGATGCAAGCCAGCCCTGGGAATCCAATATACTGTGATGTCACCTTTGAGGACTTAGAAATAGAATTTTCTGAAGTAAAACCATGTTAGCTAAAGAAATACCTGTTTGTTGTTGTTTGCACATATTCAAGTTGGGTTGAAGCCATATCCACCCAGATTGAGAAAGTTGTCAAGTTCTTGTTATGTGAGGTTATAGACTGCCTGTAACAATGGGAAGTGACAATAGGCCAGCTTTTGTGGCTGAAGTGGTACAAACCCTCACTGACATGCTGAAGATCAGATGAAACTTCCATATAGCTTACAGACCCCAAAGCTCAGGAAAAGCAGAACACATGAATTGAATGCACCCTAAAGACCACCCTAGACAAGTTATGTCAGGAGGCCTGAGAGGTCTGGATTGACATGTTATCCCTAGCCCTACTCCAGGTCCAATGTACTCCTGGACCATCAGGTTATTCCCCTTATGAGATTTTGTTTGGAAGACCCCTACCAATAATAAGGTCATTCATAGAGGATATCAGACAGTTGAGAGACAGCAATCTAACTACAAAAGTATGGGCCCATCTGAGATTTTCTCTCAGATTCATAAGAATGTTCCTGAGAGGATCCCTGTCTCCTAAGGTACCCCAGTACTCCCCTACCATAATAGGGACTCAGTTTGGATTAAAGACTGGAAAACAGAACCCCTTTGACCTATCTGTACAGGGCCTCACATTGTTGTACTAGTCATCCTCAATGCTGTTAAAGTTGTAGGAGTTGTCCCATAGGTTCATCACTCAAGGGTCAAAAAGGTCCACCCCACAGAGGTCCTGGACACCTGGACACCACTCCCACACCACAAGGATCCCTTCAGGACTTGACTCAAATGGAAAACTCTGGGACTTAACCTTACCTTGGAAACATCACTAACAGACAATAGCCCCGCTATGGTCACAATGGAAGCTGACTAGTCTACACATGGCCAAAGCCTGAGGACACCACTCATGGGATGCCTTAAATCACCCTATGATTATCCCTGGTTTCTGGATCTCCTTAGACAGCTTACCTTAATTTTTGCTGTTGGCTTTGCTACAGTTGCCCTGGTAGAATGGACAACTGTCTATATGATTCTCCTAGCCTTTGTCTTTATCATTAGTATAGGGTGTTTCACCAGTGTTCCCTATCTCCTTTAAAGATAAGTTATTCACTCCTGGCCCAATTGATAATAGCTGGCACCAATAACCTGATGTTGCTATTGGTGCCCATGGTGGCCGTCTTGGGATGTGACAGCCCAGACCCACTAGCCCCCCCATCACTCTAACACTCTAGAATTGGTCCATGCTTTACTAAACCAGTCCTACCCCAGTCTTGAAGAAGAACTGCTGATTATGCATTTCCATTTCCTCAGCCTCCACTACCCCAAGTTGGTTACTGTCTACATGAGCATATGACCCCAGTTTAGACTTTAAAAACCCTCCCCCCAAGTTTCCAGCTACAGTCAAAAAGGATTTTCTCATACATACATCCATCCTCACACTGACAAATATTTGGTCCCATCTCTACTGGTGTAAAACTCACCTTTCAAGCCATCCTCTGCATAAAACCCCCCACCCTCTGGGAGGCCTCTGCTCCTCTGCTATCTTAGGGCTCCCCACAAAATTAAGACATCTGCTGCCCTCTGACTGTAATTTCATGTTAGTCTTACACCTTCCACATGATCATTTTCATGTGCCAATTGCCTCAAGCACATGCAAGCACTGCTTCACTGGCCTGGCCAGATTAGACATCTCACAGTTGGTCAATGTAGAGTTCTACTTCTGTAGGTGATGTGAACTCTCCTACCTGGGGGACTTCTTCTGGGGTTCCACAAAACCACCAACCCCTTCCACTTGCCCACTCTTACCCAACCTCCAAAGCTCAAAAGAATGGCTACTAGTTGATACAAATAAGTTTCTCCTAAATTGAGAAAATAAAGTTCCAGGTGTTTTGATTCACACAGGACAAGTGCCCCTTCTTATGGGAGCAGCCCTAGCCTTCACACTGAGTGCATGGGAGGGAGATAAGAGAGCCATCATATGCCACTATAATGTCCACAACTATTTCTCTCTGTTTTCTCATGGCATTTTCTCACTCTGCAGAATGTTTGGCTATCTCTGTCTCCCTAATAACTGGACAGGAAACTTCATCTTTATCTGTCTCAGCTTCAAAATAGACATTGCCCCTGGAGATACTGACTTTCCAATCTCAGTCCAAGTTCACACTCAACAATTTTGAGTTCCCTTCCTGATACCTCTGATAATAGGCTGAGGAATAACTTCAGGAATTGGAACCAGAGTCACAGGCCTAACCACTGGAGCTCTCAAGTACCATTCACTCTCTCAACAGTTAACCAATAGCTTAGAAGAAATCTCTAGTTCTATAATTGACCTACAAAAAGAGACAGACTCCTTAGCACTAGTCACTCTTCAAAACTGCCATGCCCTAAACTTATTAACAGCAGAAAAAGGGGGTACCTGTCTTTCTTAGGGAGGAGTGTTGTTTCTATGTTAAAAGATCAAGGGCTGTTCATCAGGCTGCAAAATGTCTCTGAGACAGAGCTCCCAAACTCTAGGAGCAACTCCAAGCCAGCAGGTTTTGGAGTTTTTCCTGGGGTAGTTGGACATCATGGTTTACCTCTCTGCTTGGAACCTTGGTCCGCATCTTTCTGTTACTGATGTTTGGCCCTTGTCACTTTAGGTGCCTCACAGAGTTCCTCCAAGAATGGGTTCAGGCTTTCACAAGACAGTTGGTGCATCAACTATTGGTGTAAGTTCACCTAGACTGTAGCTCTGTAGCTACTGGTGATGCCCCATGAGTCTACACCTATATAAGCACATCAATTGGGTGAAATGATAAGGAAATAATGCACAATATGTCAGGATATCCCAGGCCCACCCACAACGTTTTGCCAGAAATCATAAGATGTTTTGCTAAAACCACCTCCACTGCAAATGTAACTGTTCAAGCTTTCTAAATACAAATGTAACTGCTCAAATTGCAAGGTATTTCTACCCAATGTTTCATGGTGTTCTGTTAGCTCCACATTTCTACTTCTGTAAACATGCTCACCTGCTATGTGAACCCAAACCCCGTCCCCACAGATCTCTATATAAGGTTGCTTCCATTTCAGTTTGGGACTCTGACTTTAGAGTGAAAACTCCTCTGGGCCCTCCCACATAATAAAAAGTTCCCTCCATCTCTCTGAATTCCACTTTCACCTCTGGAGACCTTTGCATAGCTGTTACAATTGCCTGTATCACATCTGTAACAGTTGGTTGTAGTGCTGAGCTGTCACACTTCACTGTAACATTAGTACATCCGAGTGTATACCAATCATCTACTTTCTCAACTCTACTGACGACACAAAGTGAAAAAATATGCTTTCATTGTAATATGCAGATTTGGGTCATTACAATATTCAAAAATCCTCAAATCTCTCTTTTGTCATTGACAAAACCATTTCTTCTTTTGTTTGCTGATATCTATTTTTTTAAATGGTATTTGGTTTCCAAGTTTTGTGTTGTATTCATAAATCATTTACCTCTTTCCCTTCCTGGTAGAACTTTCATTCTAATTTTTTTGTGTTAGACACCATTTACCATTAATCAAATTCTTGAACATATTTTTGATTTTCCCTTAGGAAGAATTCCTTTAAGTAAAATAGCATGATTTTCAGAGCTTCTGGTAAATATTTCTAAATTGAACTAAAGTAAGTTCCTAGCAATTAATATGCCTGTCAGCAGTGATTGAAAGTACTCATTTTTCCTCACCTCCTACATAGTGAATTAGATTTTTAAAATCCTTTACAATTTCAATAGGCAAAAAATTGGTTTGCATTCATGCTAAAATTGTGTTCTTGATTGCTAGTGAGTTTGAATATTTATGCATGAGTCCATTTGCTATTTGTATTTATTTTAGTAAATGGCCTATTATAGGATTTTTTAAATAATTTCATTTGTTTTTTCATTTTCTGATTTTGAGTACTTTTAAATGTTCCATCCTCTATTTTATTTATTTGCAGTTTTTGTCAATTTAAGTTTTTCTATGATAATTTTTGCAGCACAGATTTTCTAAAAATTATTGTAGTGAGATTTATCAATATTAACTTAATATTTTCTCTTTTCCTCTAATGTTTAAGTATGTTGTGCTGACATGGTAAATTTAATATGTGTCACTGTATTTTTTGCAGGACTTTAAAATACATCATTTCATAATTTTTTTCTTATTGTTTTCATGCATTTCTAATTTATTTGTAACCATGTATTCTATTTTTGTTTTTAATAAAGTAGACTTAATTTCAATAATTTTCAAATAATTTTAATGGCCTATTAGTGATTATATAAAAGCTATTGATTAAATATCCTCACAAATTGCCATTTAAAATTTGCTAACAATTTTTAAAGCATCTTTATCAGTTATCTCTCCTATATATTATGAGGTGTGAAGAAAATTTATGGTGGATGTTTGCATTTTAAAAACTTTATTACAATAAAGGATACATTATCATTAAACCTCAAAACACTTCCCATTGCTTTGAACACACTTATTCCATCAATCTTGTCACTTCCTGAAACAGTTTTGGAAGTCCTCTTTCCTGAGTGTCTTCAGTTGTGCTGTCATGGCTGACTCAGTGCTCTGAATCCATTCAAAGCTTTTTGTGGTCATTTTTACTTTGGGGAAGAGCAATAAGTGGCACAGTGCCAGAGCTCCTGCAATAAGGTGGATGAGGACACACCATGTTTTTATGAGCCTGCTTTTCTTTGGATAACACTCGGAAGCAGCACTGTATTTTTTTAAATCATACTTTATAAAGACATAAAATTTCCCTTAGATCTTTGATAAACTTGAGATATTAAGATTGTAATCCAATTCAAGTTTTTAGGGTCTCTTAACAAACCCAGTAGGCTAAAAATTCTACAACAGTGGTATCAAATAGAATTTCCCTTTATTCCTAAATTCAATTAGAGGACATTTCTTTTTTTACAATTAACAGTATGCCGTGAATGCTTTATGTAATGTGTTTGCTTATTTAAATAAAACTGATAATTTAAAAACTTTTAAGAATGTTCTACTTAGAAACATTTATAATTAAATATATGACTACCAGGAGCAATGTTTATCTTTCAACTAAAATATTTATCAATAAAATATAAAAGACAAGAAAAAAGCTATTTCAATAAAAATAAAACACTATAAGAAACTGGATTAAATCAATTGATAAAAGATTATAGCATAATTAAGAAACAAAATTGTGATAAAGTTTTGTTGGAACTACATCAAAGTATAGTGTATAGGAAGAAAATGAATAAAATGACAAATTGTTATCTGCCTCTATTCCTACACCAAATTCCTAAAAGCCCTATATGAAAAAGAGGGAAAAGGAGATATATCCTGAATGTTAAAAATTACCACTTAAATCTACTCAACTAGAAGAGTATATACAAATTTTTAAATGTTTTGTTCCATTAATCTGACCACAATAATTTCTTTGTTTTCAATAACAAATATACACATGTAATAAGTTTTTCTTCCTACTAATGTTTATCCTTAAAATTCCTTTGATGGTCAATAAAGAGGATTTAGCACTGAGATTTTTTTTGTCCTAAATATTTTCAACATAAAGTGACTTAATTACTTTCATTAAAATCCCATCACTGCACAGCTTTTCGGTTTTCTCATACATTTCACATTAAAACATTTTAAACATATACAATCAAATTTCTATTATACTTAAATGTAATTATGTTCCAAATAATGACCACTAAATAGCGTACTGGCTCTATGGATTTAAGATTTTCTAAAACTCTCCCACAACAGGGAGACAGCAAGAATCAAGGTGGGTTTTTGTTTGTTTTTTGGTTTGCTTTGCTTTTCTGTTTTGTTGTTGTTTTTGTTTAGTTTCTGAATGCATCTTTTCTATCTTGTGCCAGTTAAAAATTTGGGAGCATGGTCACTGCTTTTCAAATATCAGAAAGGAACTATCCAATTACATCTTTAAAGATACAGTTTCTAAAAATACAAACATTCCATTATGTTTTTAAGATTCTTTAAAATACTTTTCTCCATTGGCGGTCAATGAAATGTTTCAATTTATATGTTATGACAATATAATCACTTTCAAAACACAGAAATACAGGAAGGTTTGCTGACATCATCAGATAAATTACCTTGTGAATTTAGAGGCATCAGAAATCATCATGTTCAACTCTCTATATTAAAAATTGAAGATCCAGTGACTCAAACAGTCAAACTGCAGAAATGGCTTATCCAGGTCTTGCCAACCAAACATGGCAGTCAAAGATTAGAATTTGGGTCTTTCACTACTCACATTGTAGTTCTTTCCACCACTAAACTAAGCCTTCTGTCTACAAATAGAACACAGACACGAGGCAGAAGCCATGCCCCAGGTCTGGCCATCTTTATCTATGTCATAGTAAAGAACAGTGTAATGTCTATCATTCGAATAATTCAGTGGACTTCTTTACAGTCCTCCAAATGGACCCATGGACCTTGATCTCTTCCTTCCCCAGTTTTACATTTATTTCCTGACTTTATTGTTTTAGGCTGCCACTCTTTGTCTGTTCTTATTTGATATTATCTTTAATGACCTCATATGATCTCCTATCTAGGTTTTTAATTAGGAAAATATTTAGATGGCACAGATTTGTAAATTAAGTATGAGAAAGGGAAAAATAGTGGACATGTAATCAAACAGCTATGTACCCCAATATAGGAGATATATATGACCTCCAATGAAGACTTTATTCTTTACTCTAAAATAGTTAATTTTTAAGGATTTGAGGGAATCAAATAAGATAGTGAATGAGGAATATTTTATTTAAAATAGGTGGTCAATGAATGTTAATTTTCTTTGCTTTTTCACTATAGCTGACATTAATAATCTACCATGCTGTCCAGCCATAAATAAGCTCCTATGTACTGTTCTTTCATTTATGACAGTTAAGAGACCATGTTCTTCATTACCCTATGAATGAGTAGTATCTAATATTTTTAGAAATCTACTATTTTCACTGTATCTGTATAACTTAATTAGAAACATGTAGGACATGCATACTTTTAAAGTCATGGATGTCAAAATGGCAGTTTGAAATGTAAATGACAATTTATATAGACTGAACAAACATCTAGACTATATAGCACCAGAAACAATAAAAACAATAATGATGTCTTGTGCATTAAAAATTTTAATTAATATTTCAAATAGTATGCACACCCTTATAAATATTGATACTTGGCAGTTTGATGAAAGATTCTTACCAAATATTTAAGAAAAAAAGTAACTCCTGCCTTACAAACTTTATTCCAGAAAAATTGAAGAAAGAAAAATTCTATTTTAGCATGACAATCATATTAAAACATTTTTGTCCTACATAACAATATAACAATTAAATGCATTTTTGTGAGAGTGCCATAAAATTGGGTAGAATAAAAAAACCAAAGCTATAAGTTTTATATATTCTTTATTTCATGGGTTTTTTTCACTTTTAACTAAGTGGTTGTAGCTGTTTAATGCCCAGGGAAAAAAAAACAAGTAAAGGAAGAGCCATTTATTGAGTGACTTTTATATTTTAAATATAGTACTGAACACTTTAAATTAAGTATTTTATTTATTGAACACAATTCCTAATGTGGTGCCATTATATTCTTTAATGATATATGTTTTAATGGATTTTTAAAAGTGTGAAGTATTATAAAATGTTAAAAATATTAATAACAGTACATAGAGATTTGATAGGTACCAGTGTAATTTTAAGCCTAGCAAAATGATCTTAAGTGTCTATAAGAAGTTTTCTCAAAGAGAAAATAATTCTTTACAGAAGTGACATATACAATATGCCCTAATAGAAGGAGAAATACAAGTGGGAGAGAAGGCAGATTTTAATTTGTTAAACAGTGGGTTGCTGCTGCCTGTGTTGGTGAATTAAAGCAAATGTACTCTGATGAATGCTAGCAATACATTTAGAAAGCGACTGAAGTATATTACCGACTGGGTACCAGGAAATTTCTTAAAAATGTACTCCCACAGATTAAATAAAACAACAGCAAAATCAAGCATTTATTGCATCCACATCAATTTTCCACCCTGTTTATTTAACAAGCATTGCAATTTTCCAATAAGCTCTAGTAAAAACTACAAAGCAGAGCTAAAGTTTCATACAGAAATGTGAGTCAGTGGTTTTTTTGAATTTGGTAAGGACTTTGATATATTTAAGCACTGTAATAACTTGACAGAGGTAAATTTATCTCTTATCTTCTACCTCAAAGTCACTTGATCCACAAGTTACCTGTCATTAAACATTACTATGAGAACCAGAACTATGACGTTGAAATCCCATGGAAAAAGGTAGTTGTTTCAGTATTGCTGTTACTGTAAATATTATCAAGGCTTTAAACTGAATATGAAGTAGAAAATTTTTTGAAGTAGCTTATTAGCAGACAGTAGGATCAGCTTTCTTTATTTTTAATCTTTAGAAGAAAAAGCAGAAGTCATAAAATACAAATGAAAAAGGATTTCATTCCACTTGACAATATCCATTTTCAGATACAGCCAATATCCTAACATAGAACAAGTCTTGTGTCTGCATGGATAAATGAGATTGAGTTTTGTTATTTCTTTTAATTTTGCTTATAAGATACCATATAAAAACTAAAATTTAAAAAAAATTAGCCAGTCATGGTGGCACACACCTGTAATCCCAGCTCTTTGGAAGCTGAGGCAGGAATGTAGTCTTAGTTTGAGGCCAGTCTAGGCTACATAGTGAGTTCAAGGTCAACCCAAAGTACACAGGGAGACCCTGCCTCAAAACACCAAAAAAACAAATTTTTGTTTCGGTCAGAGTTCACTCTGTTGAGACCCTTCAAAGTACAAACATTTAAAATCTTGCCTCTTAAATTTTTTCAATGTTATATTTAATTCTAATCTCTACTTGTTACAAATTTTGCTATAGAAGAGAATGTTTTTGGGGCCAGGGATTTAGTTCAGTGGTGTCATTGCCTGCCTCACAAGTGCAAGGTCCCAAGTTCCATCCCCAGTACCAAAAAAATTTTTAAAAGAATGTTTTCATTGTAGAAGGAAAACTCAGATGTTTCTCTTAATGGGAATGAGAGATACAAGTGCTTATGACTGATTAAGAAAAGCTATGACTAAACATTTAGATTGAGAGTCTAAGATCATAGGTGGATAAAATATTCTACAGTTTTGATATTTCCAAAGATTAATTAATAAAATAATATAGGAGAGAAAGTATAAAACTAATTTAACCATTTTGCTAAGCTGAAAAATGCTCTGTAACAAATCATAATATGGGTTAGTAGAGACAAAGGAATGATGGGCGTTTTAAGCATAAATTTTATTATTATTAAATTTTAAATTATTAAATTATTCTGTTTTACATCTCAAGGATTAGCATTCAGTAAAAATATTTACACTTCATAATTATTAAAATGTATTACTAAATTCTTTTTCAAATTGCTTGTTCCAGATTGCTTACTAAAAATATATAAAATTGCATAATATCTTTAAGATTTTATTATTCCCTTGTTTTTTGTTTGTTTTTAAATAGATCAGTATTTTATTGTAACATTTTAAGTTGTACTGTTTGATGGCTATAAAGCTTAATATCTTTCCAGTTTGTTGGTCCTGTGCTCCTTTCTTGAAAGCATTTATTTTTACCAAATTAGAATGTATAATCCATTGTTTTCATACTTCTTTAGAATATGTATACTGAATAATAATATGTTATTATTATGAAATTGGGACATGCAATGCACTCTTCTTATGCTTCTTTCTTTAGACTATATATACTGAATATATACACTGAGTGTATGTGTCTGGGTATGAATATACTCTTATACAATCAACAACTCAACAATATTTGCATGATTCCTTGGGTTATTTATATTCCAATCCTTAGTACAATGAATCCTATGATGGTAAATAAAATGTTGTGTTTACCACTGTGTCTAAGGGAACTTGAATGAAATCACATAGATAAAAGGTGCTCAAAAAGAATCCCCAAAGCCTCATTAACCTATATGTTTATTCTTTTATTCTGTTAGTACTCAAGTGAAAACATGTAAAAAAGAAAGTAATTTAAAAGCTGTCAGGTTCAACTAAATCCAATGAAGTGTTGATTGTAAAGGGATTTGAATTTTTGGTAGTCACAAACAAGAGGGAAAATATAATTAGCTTAGATAAGAAGAGGAAAAGTAAAATTAAGAGAATAAAATTCAGAAATAGTGAAAAGAGTGAGTACAAAATATACATTCGTGTAACTTTTAAACAGGGGTCAAAAATAAGTATTTCAGTTTTTACTGAGTCATCTAACACGATTTAAACTGTTATATCTACCCAGTAATTATAGTCAATTTAAAGCTTTGTACTTTATAAAGAGAAAATATATAAACTTTTAGGATTAGATCATATATGTCCTAATACAATATACAGCACTATATTTTTTAAAAATCCCAGTGAGAGACCAATTACTGTCATATATATATATTCATATTACTGTCATATATATATTCAATTACTGTCATATATATATTCATATAATAAGTGAGATAAAATGAAGAGGAGGATATCATTTGAAGATAATCCATACAGATTTTCCAAAATTATTAAGAACTATCAAACCACAGAAACCAGAATCTCAGAGAACCTGTAGCAGGATATATCCAAACAAAAACTCAGTAGAGCTATTATAGCCAAGATGATAAAAAGCAAAGATTTAAAGAAAACCTTTGAAAGTTTTCAGTTTTTGACCATTTAGTATGATGTTGGCTGTTGGTTTTTCATAGATAGCCTTAATCAGGTTGAGATATAGACCTTCTATTCCAATGTTCCATTGGGTTTTTATCATGAATGGGTGTTGGATTTTGACAAATACCTTTTCTACATCTATTAAGATGATCATATGGTTTTTGTCCTTGACTCTGTTAATATAGTGTATTACATTTATTGATTTATGAAAGTTGAGACATCCTTGCATCCCTGGGACAAATCCAACTTGGTCAGGTTGTATGATCTTCTTGACGACCCTCTGTATTCTGTTTGCCAGTATCTTGTTGAGGATTTTTGCATCTATGTTCATTAGGGAGATTGGCCTATAGTTCTCTTTTTGGGTTGTGTCTTTCCCTGGTTTTGAAATCAAAGTAACACTTGCTTCCAGGAATGAATTTGGAAGTATTGTTTCCCTTTCAATTTCCTTGATGAGTTTAAAGAGTAATGGCAATAGTTCTTCTTTAAATGTCTTGTAGAATTCAGCAGTGAAGCCATCAGGACCTGGGCCTGCCAAAGATTAAAACTAGTCCCATACCTATCACCATGCACTAAACTAAGATTGAAGTGGATTAAAGATCTAAATATTAAGACAGAAACACTAAACTTGCTGGAAGATAAGTTAAGTAGAACTCTTGAGGACATTGGCATAGGAAAAGACTTTATGAACAAAACCTCAGTAGCACGGGGACTAGTGCAAATAAACAACAGCTGGGATCTTATCTTATTAAAAAGCTTCTGCACTGCAGAAGAAACCACCAACAGAGCTAACAGACAACCTACAATGTGGGAAAAAAATTTTAGCAGCTGCACCTCAGACAAAGGACTACTATCTAGAATATATAAAGAATTGAAAGAAACCAGACCCCCAAATTCAAAGACCCAATTCAAAAGTGGGTATCTGAAATGAACAGAACTTTTTTGGACAAAGAAGTAAAAGTAGCAAACAAATATATGAAAAAATGTTCAACATCACTGGTCATTCGAGAGATGCAGATGAAAACAACAATGAGATTCCACCTCACCCCAGAAAGAATGGCTGCTATCAAGAAATCAACCAATAACAAATGCTGGCAGGGGTGTGGGGAAAAAGGAATGCTTCTCCATTGCTGGTGGGAGTGTAGACTGGTGTGACCACTGTGGAAATCAGTATGGAGATACCTCAAAGTACTAGGACTAGAGGTCCCATTTGACCCAGCTATTCCCCTGCTGGGTATCTTCCCAAAAGAATTAAAATAATCATACCACAGCGATATATGTGCACCCATGTTCATAGCAGCACAGTTTGTAATAGCTAAAGCTTGGAAGCAGACCAAGTACCTATCAATTGGAACCTGGATAAAGAAGATGTGGGGGTATTTTTTAATGGAGTGCTACTCAGCCATAAAGAATGAAAAACTAGAGTCATTGATAGCTAAATGGATACATATAGAGGCCATACTCTTAACTGACATAAATAGGACACACATGTGTAAATACCAAATAGTTTCACTATTGTGAGAAACTGATAGTGTAAACAAGGGTTAAAATGATTAAAATGAATAATTGATAATTTGAAATAGGAAAAAAGGTCCAAAGACGAAGGAGTGATGGGAGGGGAAGGGGAAAGGAAAGAAGAGAAAGGAAAAACTATGAGAAAAGAAAAAAAATGGAAATGATGTCTATGTAAATAGGGAAGGGCTCACAGGTAATGGGGAAAAACTGAGAACCAAAATAAATCATGTATAGGCACAAACACCCAATGATAAATGTAAATGAATTGTATATCTAAAATGTACCAATAAAAGAACTTAGAAAGAAAACATTAAAAAAAAATTAAAAAAATTAATAAAACCCTTGAAATCCGTACAAGGAGAAAGACTGAATTCTTTATATATGACACTGTTTTCTACTAGATGTAGTGTAGATTGACTGCAAGACAAAGGGTTCTGCCTTGATAATTATGATATAAAGTATAAATTGTTACACTATAGATTGTTTAAATTGGGTTAAAATGTCTTTAGAAAAAAATACTCAAACTATGTTCTAAAATGTGCATGCTAGCTTTCTCTGGAAAGTGTAAAAATTATGTAATATTTATTTTCCCAATTTTTAAATAAAGAACATTCATTTATTGCACTATTATTGAAACACATAAAGAAAATTTTAAATTCTAATTTTTTCTTCAGATACAAAACCAGAGCCATTTAACTTACTATTAATGGAAAGAACCATAAGATCTGTGACTGTAGAAAAATTTTGGTTTTTTGATGAGTAATTATTTAAATTTTCTTAGTTATTAATTTCCTGTAAAAAATATGCATCCCAGAGTGATGGTTGTGGCAAGCCCCCCTTTCTTTCTTGGGTATACCATCATATTTTGTATAGGCAAGAAAGAAGCAAGGTACTGGTTTGTATGATGAATAAACTATTTTTTTATTGCAATTAGAAATAATTAATGGTCTTGTTAGCTACTCAAGAAATATTTGCTGAATGAGTGATATCATCCAGGCATTGATGTTGGTAAAATAAGTGAAAATTAGGAAATTCAATTTCTGTAGTCAATATTGCCTATGCACACAAGGTAGTAAAAAAGGGAGCCAATGTGCCCATGGTACAGAGAAGGGAGTTAATATTTATAAAAAGGAGGTGTAAAGGGATAGGAGTAAATGCAAACAATAAATGAAAGGGATAGTCTGCTGAATATTTGAAAATGTTAGCTTGAATAGTCACT
Organism: Heterocephalus glaber; assembly: GCF_000247695.1. The sequence continues at coordinate 5,602,959 of NW_004624841.1, read as the reverse complement.
CTTTTAACAAACAGAACTCAGTAAATAAACTCATAGGGACATGACACTGTTCTGAGATAGTATAAAATATGAAGTGGGGAGAATAAATTATAAAGATTATAAAACACTGAGCAATACAGACATGCCACCTGACCTCATGGAACTCACACTATAATCAAGGAGACAGGGAGTGCTCCAATAGTCACTAAATACAAAATTATACAACACTGCAAATAAGCTAGGGTGGGGGGACAAGAAAGTGAGACATGTCAGCCTGCTTTTCAGACAAAATGACTAATCTGCCCAGTCTAAAAGGTGAAGAAAGCATGTTGTGAAATCTGTATTCACTATCAAGAGGCAGGTTCATTAAGATACATATTGCGAAGATGTAGGCAAGAATAGCAGAAGTTATATCCTAATTTGTCACATAATCTTTTTAAAATAATTTGATTTAGAAATTAAACTTGAGATATTTCAAACACTAAGCAACCTTAGAATATTTTTGAAAAAAACACAACAGATTATGAGCAATATTTAGACATTTGGACCAAGCTGCCCTGAAACTTTCTTTCCTTACACAAATTCTTTGATTCTAAGTGGAGCAAAACTTGCAGTCAAAATGTAATTATATTCAATGGACTATTTCTTTGCCATAAACAAAGATAAACTTGAGTCATTTGTAGGAAAATGGATGCACCTCTGATCCATAGTGGTAATGAAATAAATAAGACACTATAAGAAAAACTCAAAGTATAAATAAATCAGAGCAAAATAGATAATAGGAAATAGGGAGAAATAGGCAAATGGGAAGAGGGCTAAGAGACAGAAGCATGGGGAGAAGGGATGTAAAGAGAAATAAAATGCCTCATGTACATGTACCAGCTACTTACAACAAATGTCTTCATGGTGTGCCATGAATGTGTAGTAGTAAAAATATGTAAGAGTAATATAGACCCATAGTTTTTTCAATGGTGACAAAAAAGGCAACAGAAAACATATAGTAGTCCAATATAAATAGACCAGTTCTGTCTCCTTAAATGATGGGTATAAATCATGAAGAAGGAGGGGAGAATAATATTTATAGATCTCATATATAACATAAATTTTAGGATGCTCATAGCCACTAGATATGATTCCACAAGTATGACTATCCTGGAAACACAAAACAAAATTTAGAAGATTCTTTGCTGTGACTATAGAGAGTTTTTTAAATTATTCATTAAGTTTATTGGTACATTTTAGGTATACAATATGATGACATTCATAATTGGGAATCTGTACCATTATATGATATATCTTGAGTTTTTCCCCATTCCTCTGCCCTCCCTTCAAACCCTCCACCCTTCCCTATTTACAGAAACTTTGTTTCCATTTTTTCCTTTTTTCATATTTATTCCTTTCCCTTCTTTCCTTTCCCATACCTCTCTCACTTCCCTTTCTCCTTTGGAGCTTATATTTTATTATGGGTTGCTTAAAAAAAAAGTTGTAAAAAGCTGTTTTATGTTCATATCCAATCCTTTTTTTTCCCTAAATTCCTTTTATTGGTACATTTTGGGTATAAAATATGTTTACATTTATTATTGGGTACTTGTACCTGTACATGATGTATCTTGGTTTTTATTTTTTCCTCATTCCCTGTGCTCCCTTCACCCCCTCCACCCTTCCGTATTTACAAAGACTTTGTTTCCATTTTTCCTTTTCTTATCATTTTTCCTTTCCCTTCCCTTCCCACTTCCCCTACCCCTTTGGAACTTTTCTTCCTATTTCAAATTATCAGTTATTCCTTTTAATCATTTTAATCCATATTTACACTTTCAGTTTCTCACACCAGAGAAACTATTCGGTATTTACACGTGTGTCCTATTTATTTCACTTAAGAGTATGGCCTCAATATGCATTATTACAGAACTGCAAAGTTTAATTGAATCAACAAAATTTCAAGAACTTACTAAATTTTATTTGTATTTATGGAATGACAACATGTTTCAACCAGAAAATCAGTGTAATACCAGCATTTCTTGGTTAAGCAGATGAGGCACAGAGAGTGAAAGTAATTTACTCACATTTAAATCACAGGAAAGGATTGAGTCTGGAATGTAATGTGGCTTTTCCTGCTTCTACAGTGCCTCTGATAATTTTGAGGATGTAAAAAATAAATAACCAAGCATAGCAAAATAAAACAACAATTAAACAAAAATATCTCTTTTTAAAGAGTAACTTGGTAAATGGAGAGGGTTTGAGTCCAGAAACCACAAGATATTTGCTTTTTTGTTGCCTGACTCAGTTTATCCTGTAATATGAGGTAAACTTTCACATAGGCCCCAGTTCTATCTCCTTAAATAATGGGTATAAATCATAAAGAAAATGAATAATGATATTTGTAGATCTCAGGTCTGACACAATTTTTAGGGTGCTGATGTCTACTGAATCAGGCATCCATTTAGTGTTCACAAAGTATGGCAAATGAGGTAGATACAATGCCAATGAAAAATTTTAGGCAATAAAGTAACATGATTTCATTGAAGCTTTAAAAGCATCATATAGAGTGATGTTGATAGGCCCCATGCATGTTGGAACATGGGCTGGCCTAGTAGAACTGAAGTGACAAGTTAGGTTGATATAAAACCCAATAGACAAGTAATACTTTTCAGACTTGCTTGCTTGAGTGGAGAAGATGCTTTGAAAAGAGGGCAGACAAGGTTAGCAGAAGAGCTGGCGGCATCTGCTTTACAGTATGATGAATCTTGTCTGAGTCACTTCCTCATTGGTGAGACAGAATACCCTACAACCACAGCTAAAAGGAGAAGAATTTATTTGGGCTAACAGTTTTAGAGGGTCCAGTCTATAATCATCAGGCTCCAAAGCAGAAAGGATCTGGTGGCAGGAAACTGTATCCCATGGCAGCCAGGAAGCAGGGAACCAAGAGAGGAGCCAGGAGGAAGCTACACTCTTCCAGTTCATGGCCCCCATGACTCACCTCTAACTAGTCCCCACCTCCCAACAGCACATTCAGCTGTCATCTCACTGGTGGACTAGTCCACTGATGAGTATAGCACCCCAATTACCTTACAGACACATGAGACTTTTGGGGACATCTTAGAATAGGAAGTTTTCTGGGCTGAAGTCAAAGAGCTTGGATACAATTCCAAGCCCAACACTCTTTCTCAGTATCTTCAGTGTTCAATTACTTCTTACAAAAAATTTAGAAGATAATTCCCATATCACAGAGCTGTTGGTGAACCAAGTGAAATTATATATAAACAAGTGCTTTAAGCCCCATTTTATACATAACAAACAATGAATAATATTTAAAGGGCTAGCATACACCAGGCAGCATACACCAGGCAGCATACACCATACACATATTAAATCCTCAAACTCTTTAAAGAAATTTCTGCAATTATCTCCTATTTTATTCATGAAGAAGCTGACATGTCAAGATTTTAATTAACATCTAAGATCCTATAAATTATATATAGTATAAGTATATACATAGAACACCCTGTACATGGTATGCAGACATGAGAAATCAGTGCCTTACTGTAGAGATTTTCTTCTTCAATGAATATTTATTTAAAATTCTACATGGCACTCACAACATTCTGAAACAAATTTAAATAGCTGTCACCAGAAGGGTATTATATTCTAAACTTTGGGCTTCTGATCTTGGGCAGACAAAACATTCAGTAGTGTCTTCTTTTTTCTATTAGTGTGTACAAGAAAAAACTTGACACTAATAGTAAGGGACACCTTTGGTAAATTGTAAAACTGTGTATGTGTCTTCACAGTGCACAAAAAAATGGGGAAATATGGATAAACAGAAGAAAACAAAATACCTCCAGATTCCACAGAAACACTCATTTTAACAAAAAACAAATAATACTAGTAAAGAAATCTACAACAGTGCCAGTGGAAAGAAAAACAGCATGGCAAATTGAAAAAACATTATGATTTCATTGTTTTTGTCACTGAAAATGTGATAAGCACCACATGAAATATATACATTTCACTTGCAAATTTATAAGCAAAATGAAATGAGATCAGTTTTGGATATTTTATAATGTGTAAAAATCTAATTTTTATAATCTGGAGAGTTTGTTCCCTTGCATGACTCCTTCCCCTGGAAAGGGGTAGGACTGTGACTTGCAAAGATGGGAAGATGTTTAGGATTATGTGCATGTGGCAATGTGATTATATTACATAAATTTGCCGGTACAGGTCTTGATTGAATTGTTCTTTTTCCATTGCTTGCTAGCAGGAGGGAGGAAAAAGAAAGAAATATTTATTAGCCTTCTTCTATCTTATATTATGAAGGTGGATGCTGTTGACAATTGTCATTGTACATTCACGTGACAGATAACAAGTGAATACCTGTGGGGGAGCCTCTCTGTAGTTAGATACCACATTGCTGGGTTCACAGAATGCACAAGTCTGTCTCTGCACAAGCAGGAGATTCCTGAGCAGGGACACTGCTGAGGGACTGTCCCTGGCCAGTGGAGGGACTCAAGGAGGGATGAGAGGTACCTTCTCCCTCTTCCAGGTCTGCTGGACAAACAAAAGTCTCAGGATGGGCCATCAAGGAACACCAAGGAGGCCTAGAAGAAACACATATCATTTTATTTTCCTGTTCTAAGATTTTCCCCCAGAGTGTACATCTTTGAAAATTTAGTTGTTTCTTAAATACTATAGACTTGCTGATGTAATTGACCAGTTTACCTATGTGATATATGTTACAGAATTATTCTCTTCTTCCATTCAAATAAAACAGAAAATTTCCCATAAATGCTGGGTAGATATTATTATTTGGATGCATCATCTTTTCCCTCAGATATCTGCTGAAATCACTGGAGAATATTAAAAAATATGATACTTTTTACCAGATAAAGGTGTGGGTACCACACTGAGCAAATAAGTACTGGCAAAGAGGGGAGATGTCAAGTGTGGAATGGAACCGAAAGAGTCATTTGTTAAAGAAGAAGACTACCTACTGAGGATGAACCCAGACCATGCCAAATTAGAGATGGTCAGGACTAAAGAAGAAGTAGAGCCAGTTAGATTAAAAAAAAAAATTCCTGGATGACTGTAAGCCACTGTCACTGTAGGAATAGAACATAGAATGCCACTAGACATCTACATCTCAGCTGATTCTTGATAAATACACTTGTGCTGGACAAGCTGTTACATCCCATGACCCTCATTTTCATGTGTTGGTGCCCTTGTGTGATCCTTCCCTTGGACAAGGATGGGACCTGTGATTTGCTAACATGACACAATGTTTGTGATTATGTGATGATGTTACATGACAATGCAGCATGTGGTTTGCTGGAATTGCTCCCCCTCACTCTATTGTTGGCTGAGAGAAGCAAGTAGCCAGATCAGAGAACCCTCATGCCAAAGAACTACATTTGTCCTCTAGGAGCTCAGAGTGACCTGTAGCTGATAGCCAGGGAAAAGCTGAAACTCCCTATCTGTGGGAACAAATGCTGCCAACAACCACAAAATAAGAGAAGTTGTTCCTTCCTCAATAAAGCCTCCAGACAAGATCTCTGATCTAACCTACAATTTGATTGCAGCCTTGTGAGGCACTAAGCACAGGAGCCAGCTATACCATGGCTGGGCTCATGATCTACAGAAAATACCAGATAAATGTGTATTACTTCTTGGCAGTGTTGGTACCCAACAATAAGAAATTAATTCAACCAGGGACTAAATTAAAGGCAAAAGAGGCCCTGAAGTTGAGTACTCACAAAGCAGATGGGTGAGAGTCAAATTTCCCTTTCTCTGGTTGCAGCTTTAGAAGAAATGAGTTATGAGAAAGAAGCTCTTAAGCACAGAAGCAAATATGTCTGTAGCCACTACCTCTGTCCACAGCCCAACTAACTAACTTATGATTGGAAAAACTTCTGTGTAAATAAACACTCAACTTTTATTTCTGATGTCTTGTGATCCTAAAAGATACAATATTAACATATATCACATCTAACAGCAGTCCCTCCATGTTCAATAGCAGGAAAACCCAGATCATTTTATTTAAAAAGAGTCAAAGAAAAGCATGCCGGGGGGCCGAGTGGTTGCAGGCTGACCAGGACCTGCTTGCTCCGGCTTGCTCCACCAGCTTTCCACCAGCCACCAGGACAGGGTGAGGAGAACTCCCCCAGGTAGGCCCACCAGATGACCACTTGGCTGCACAGGCGCCTCCAACAATACCCGCCCCCCGGCCTCTGGCCTTTTGGCTGTGCAGCTACTTGGTTACACACTGCAGAGGTACAGGGGGACAAAAGCCATTGTCCTGAACTCCAGAAGTGAACAACAGAGAGAGTGCCTGTCTCAGGCTCCCTGATGAAAACAAGCCCACTGGAAAAGTGAAGGGAATCTCTGCAATAAAGGCACACCAGACCACTGTGATTGGTAAGTTGGAGGGATTATCAGCTCCCATCAGAAACTTGACTTTATTCAGGGGAAAATCATCTAAAACCTGCAGTAGAAACTTGCTGGGTGCAACCCTGCAGGAGGACAGGGAGCTCAACTTGGGACTTGCAACCAGAAAGCTGACTGAATCTCACGGGTCTGGGACTAGCTTAATGAGACTCATTGACTTATAACTGCACACTGCTGCCCACGTTGTCTATTGTGACAGCAGAGACACACCTTGAAGGAGGCCCTTTATTTTTTAAAGGTGATAGATTAATAACTACCACAAATTGTCATTCTTTAAGAGGTATTTGATGTTATGGTGGTGCTGATTGTATGGCTTGGGCTAAGGTGTCATGATTGATCTAAACAGTTTTCCTTTCTGGTATAATGAAAATGAGATAGCCTCAGAGTCATTAGAGACTCAAAACCTAAAGACCAGCTATATCTGGTAGACACCTCTGAGAAGCAATCATTCCATAAGGGTTTTAAATAGATCAACAAAGATACTTAAAATAAACAACTTCATAATATCAACCCAGGAACTAAATCAGGGACAGTACCAAAAACAAAAATGAGAAGGCATTTAAGCAAGTCACAAACCCAGACTTCCACCCCACAAAAGGCAATTTCTGGGGAAAATGAGGTGTAAAAGTCTTATAATCAACCACCTGGACACCCTGAACTGATAGCACAGGAAGTAACAAAACAGATGAATGAGGATCTAGAAAAATTTAAAGCAGAAATAATCTCCAAGACAAGTACAAAGATGGTGAGTAGAGTGAAAGACATGATTAGAGGCTCTAGAACAGAAACTAATAAAAAAAATAGATGAGTTCAGAATCATGCTGGAAGCCAGGAATGCCCAGCATAAGAAAGAAATGGAAACCATGATCACCTAACATAAGGAAGAAATGGAATCCATGAAACAGATTCAAACAGATATTCAGGAGGTTAAAAACTCCATTGAAAGCATGCAGAGCAGATTAAGAGAATCTGAAGATAGAATATCAGATATAGAAGACAGGATTGTAGGGAAGGACCATGAAAACAGATTTCTTAAAAATAGTAAGGGACCATGAGAAATCAATTCAACAGCTGCTAGATGATGCAAAGAAGAATAACATAAGACTGAAATGAGTCCACAAAAAAAAACAGGAGAAAGTACAATTGACATAAAAAAACTGTTCACAGAAGTAATAGTAGAAAACTTCCCAGACAGAGGTAGAGAATTGTACATACAGGTAAGTGAGGCATATAGAACTCCAACTAGCCATGATCAAAAAAATCTACACCTAGACATATAATAGTCAAGATTCCAGAAACCCAACAGAAGAATAAAATCCTACAGGAAGTTAGAGAAAAGAAACAAATCACCTACAAAGGAAAGCCCATAAGAATCATGGCAGACTTCTCAACACAAACCCTCAAATCAAGGAGAGCCTAGAGTGAAGTATTTCAAGCCCTAAAAGAAAATAACTTCCAACTTGTTGTATCCTGCAAAATTATCTTTCAAAATTAATGGGGAAATTAGATACTTCCATGACAAAGAACACCTGAGAAATTTCATGAACACCAAACCAGCACTCCAAACAATTCTAAACAATATCCTAGAAAAAAGGCAATGAAGGTCACGACTCCATGAGGCTCAACAGAGGGAAGCCACCAGACAAGGTAAGAAACTAAAAGGAAAGGGGGAAAAAGAAGTGAGAGCCAACAACAGTAAAACATCATGACAAAGATGAGTCAATATCTCTCAATTATAACTATCAATGTTAATGGCCTCAATTCACCAATCAAAAGAAATAGACTGACAGAATGGATTAAGAAGCAAAATCCAGCAATATGCTGTAT
>NW_004624841.1:5560768-5571275 GCF_000247695.1 Heterocephalus glaber | reverse complement strand
AGACTTTCAATGGAGTTTTTCATGTCCTGGAAATCTGTTTACATCTGTTTGATGGATTCCATTTGTTTCCTATGTTGGGATTCCATCAGGTTCCTGGAATCTAGATTTATTAATCATGTCTTGCGCTATGAGCACAATCTCTGCTGTTATCTGAGTAATTATTTCTGATTTCATTTTTGCCAGATCCTCTTTTGTTGCCAGTTCAGGGAATCCAGGTGGATGAGTATCAGTGTGTTCCATCTCATTTCCCTTTGGGGTTGCTGTAGATGATCCGGAAGTCTGCTTTTGACACTTGTTTACTTGTCTTCTCATTTTGACAGGGGGTCGTGGCTCAACTCCTGTGTTTTGGTGGAGATGGTACCGAGGCCTAGAAGCCTCCTCTTGTGTGCTGGGAGTGGCTCACCTTCTGTGTGCTGGCAGGGGTGGTGGGGTGGCCAGATGTCTCCTCTTGTGAGCTGGGAGTGGCTCACCTCCTATGTGCTGGTGGGGGTCATATTTAGGTGAAATTTAAAAAGATACTGTTGTGGCTGGGAGTATGGTTCAGTTGGTAATATTCTTCCATATCATGCATAAGAACCTGGGTTGAATCCCCTGTATGGTAAGTAAGTAAACAAATAAGAAAGAATATACAATAAAAACCCTGACCTGGCACCAAGTACAAATTCTATCCACTCCCTGATAAGTACCTTTTCTTTATTCACTAATGCCACAATGAAACATTGTTTGTAGCTAAATCCTGAGGTGAAATCATCACTTCTAGTAGTACTAAGTAGAAGGACCCAAACCTCATGAAGAAACTGTCATTTGGATTCACCAGCACAGTTCTACACTGCTTAGAATAGTACACACTCTGAAGAGTCACCCAGGCTCCTCCTTTAAAAACTCAGTCTTATTTTTTACTTCTTTTCCTCAAAGCAACTGTGAAAGCTGTCACTTGGCAGTTGAACTCTATCAGTCCCTTTTTGGGAATTGCTCGTGACTAAAGAAATCTGCTTCTCTCATGCCATCCCCACTTCCCAAAGCAACCTGTGTACAATGACAGGTCAGTGTAGAGGCACAAATACTACAGCCCCCTCTACCATACTCTCAACTCTTTAAGAGACATCAGAGCATCAGAGCACCCCATGGAAATAGATGAGTTTTTTTGATGATCACAGTTCAACTTTTCTTTTCCCTAATCCTTCTTTGCTTCCCTAACACAGAAGTTGACCTAAAACTTACTCCTTAGTAAATATGCTGCACCCTACATGAAAATCTGCTTCTTCGGAACGCAACCTACACACACACACACACACACACACACACACACACATATGGATTCTTCTCCAAACTGGAGACGATAGCTGTTCCAGGGTGGTCATTACGACTTCTCTGGATGATCTGTGTAACACTCTCAGAGATACACTGTGAGCACTTATCTGCTATGGCAACCACTTGAGTATAGCTACATACTGAAGCATTGAGTACAACTACATAATGAAGCATTGGATGGGCCAATATTCTTATCCCTGCCATTTCAAGCAACACCAATCAGACCAAGCCAATGGAAAATAAATCATGTTCAGCATTCCCCATGTCAGAAGAAATTATAATTCTGAACCCCTGGTAAAGTCAAGGGTCCTGGATATGAACTGGATACAGGAGGGGCAACAGCTTTTGTGCTCAGAAAGATCCTCTCAGCCGTTTCCTTAGCAAGTCTGTCAGAGGAATTAAACTGCCTACAACTTTGAAATCTGCAAGCAGGTACTGACAGAAACTGGTGAGCTTAAATCATACTTGCCAGAGGAATGCCATCTGCTGACACTTTTCTTGCTGCTAATCCACAGAAAGACCCCAAAATCTGGTTTACAAGCCAAGATTTTGATGATTTACAGTGCTTATTGCTTGTAATTACAAGACATCAAAAGGGTTACAAAAATTTCTGCTTTTCAAGTGGTAGGACTTCAAAGAATCTGACCTTTAAAAAAAAGTATTTGAATTTTGAGGTTCTGCTTAAACTTAGTGAAAGAATGAAGTCAATTAGGCTATTGAAATGTATTTAACAGGTGGCTGCATATTTGATAGCACAAATCGTGGTAAAGAAACTGAAGACACCAAAACAAGGTTGTATACAGTGATGAATGCTTTGTGTTAAACCAAACAGATCCCAAAACTATTACCTAACTAATAGGGAAAATTGTTTTTCTGTCATATCACACTCTGGCAAGTCTAGGCTTGTAGGGGCACCTTACACCTTTTGGGCATGTAGGGACCTTCTATCTTGTTTCTCACTTTTGCTGTAGAATTTTATTTCTATCTACATGGCCAAAGCTAAATAATTCTAGAATGAGTCAGAGTCCAGAAAAATTAGTTTATCTATGTTAAATATGACCTGAAAACGAAACACATTACTTCTCTTCATATTACATGAAGTTGCTCAGTTTAAAAACAGGCAGACATGCTGAATTGTTTTCTAGGAGAGACAGATATTGTGGAAATAATGGTAAGGCAGCATGTTGCAGATGTGCAATATAATATATGAAGGAATTTCAGTACAACATAAGGAAATGAAAGAGGAAAGAAAGGAAAGATCAAAAGGGTGTATTGTAACACTAGTTAACACTGCGAACAACTAAAACTTTATCTTATCTCACTTAAGGGTTAGGAAATTATTAAGGGTTTTAATTCAAAAGTTTCTGCCAATCATTGGCTAACTTTCATCTCCATGAATCCTTGATATTACAGTACTTTCCACCTACCCAAGCAAGGAAAACAAGATTCTTTGGCCAGAGAAAACTCTTAGAAAAAAGGACGCACTTGCTGACAGCTGGAAGTCAGGCAACATGCCAAGAAATGGTAAAATCAAGAGTACAAGGGTGGAGGAGCAGTCAACATCTGATCCAGTGAGGGTTACAATTACTTGAAATTCTTGCAAAATAAGAAACATTGAGCTCAATGTTTAATTTTTGCACAACAGTATTGAAGTATAATTTACATACTATAGCATCACCCATAGTGAGTATATAAATTATGTTATTTAGGTAAATTGAATGGTGGTGAAATCCCAATCCACTTTTAGAATATTTGGTTGCCCCACAGATAGCCATCATATTTATTTTCAGTCAGTCTCTGTTCCCATTAACAAATTTATGCAACTATGGGTATACTGTCTATAACTCTAGATTTGCTGATTCTGTACAGTTTCTGTATAAATGAAACATATGATATGTATGTGCAAACAGTTCCCTCCATTCATCATAATATTGTAGCTGTTCATTCATGTAACAGAACTGCCTGTTAATTTTTTTTACTTAATGCTATCCCTGCTGCATGGATGCATAGCTTTATGTTTATGTATTCAATAGACAATGGGAATTTGCTATTGTGACTAAAGCTGCCACAAATATTCATGTCCAAGTCTTTCTGCCTATGTTTTCCTTTTCCTTTAATGGATACAGAAAAGTGAAATTTTAAGGTAGTGTAAGATATTTATATGTGACATTTAAAGAATCTGTCATACCCTTTTCCGAAATGGCTATACTATTTTATATTCTTATTAGCCATGGATTAGGATTCCAATTTCCCCATCTCCTCACCTACATTAGGTAACGTCTTTTTTTTTTATTATAGAAAAGCTAGTTTTTATGAAATAGTAGCTTAATATTGCCTTTCACTAAGTACAAATGATGTGGAACATCTTTTTTTCCTTTGCTTTTATTTACATAGTTCTTAAAATAGTTGATCTTGCTATGTTACTACTGGACATATGTCCATTTTCTCCACCTAGTTTTTAATTTCAGTTGTTTATTTCATTGATTTGTAGAACATATGGAACAATATATTATGGAATCAATATAATTCCTTTATTGGATATGTTACCAAATTATAATTTTCTAAGCAGTATCTTATTTTTATTTTGTTTTGTTTTTCATTTACTTAATCTTATACTTTGAAACACACAAGCTTTTAATATTGTGAAGACCAATTGATCATTTTTTCCTTTATGTCAGTGTCTCATTCATGTTCTCATCACTGAGACACTGTACTGGACAACCATAAATTAAAGGAGAGGCTTATTTTGGCTCATAGATTTTGGAGTATTCAGTCCATAGTCAGCTGGCTGCAAGACAGGAGGACAGAGTGGAAGGGTCTGATGAAGGAAAGGAACTTACGCTATGGTATCCAGGATGCAACTTCTCCGTGTAACTCACTTGTACTCTCCTGACCTGCTCTGGCTCGATCACTTATACACCATTTTCATTTAATGGTAGCCTGTTGCTGTGCATATCAAACCTCATGAGTCAGTGGATCAGATAGGCAGCTCAGCTCACATGGCAACCTGGTTTCCCATAGTCAAGCATTCAGTTTCTACTAAGGCCCAATAGCAGGCCAAGAGCTGTTTTTCAAAGGGAGAGTAGTTGTCTGCAGATAAAGGCAGAGACTTGCTCCAATATACTAAAGATCTCTGCTGCAATTCACCTATGGGGGCCTGCCAGGGACTCCAAACAGCATCTTTACGTGACACTGACACTTGAAGTAGCATTGGATCTGCTGGATCATATGGCCCCAGTGGCAGAGCAGCCTGCACAGTAGCCTAGACCTGTTGTAGAGCTTTTTCTTGTTCTGGGCCCCACTCAAAACTAACAGCTTTCTGAGTCATTTGGTAAATGGGCCAGAGTAAAACACCTATGTGAGGAATATGTTGCCTCCAAAATCCAAACAGGCCCACTAGCCCCTTTTTGGTTATAGAGGGACCCAGATGCTACCAATTATCTTTTACCATATAAGGGATATCACTACATGGCCCACACCACTGGACTCCTAGAAATTTCACTGAGGTAGAAGGACCTTGAATTTTAGTTGGATTTATTTCCCATTCTCTGGGTCTCAAATGGTTTACTAACAAGTCCAGAGTGGTTGCTACCTTCTGCTTATTTGCCCCAATCAGCATAACATCATCAATGCAATGGATGAGTGTGATACCTTGTGGTAGAGAAAGGCAATCAAGATCCCTGTGAACTTTTCAATGAGTTCGCCGTACTGTGACTCTGGGTTCTTCCTTTCATCACGAAGAAGTTGTCCTGCAGAAAGGTGTGTGTAGCCATATTTCTCCACGATAGGGGCTCATTGGGTCCCCTTGCCAGCGCCGGGACCTCCGAGGATGAACACAATCAGCGGCTTCCTGAGGCGAGGAACGCAGAGAAGCGGCTAGCAGGTCAGCAGCGGGAAGCTCGAGCCCAGGACTTGCAGCAGCCGGCAGCTGCACCAGCTCAGCATACACTACGATCTCTGAGAGCGAGGGGTAAGGGGCGGGCCGAGCGAGCTCGGGGCCCTGCAGCGGAGCAGCCCTCGACCAACGAGTTCGATCCCGGATACCAAAAAAAAAAATCTGTAGCAATTACAACATGAGAGCTGAGCAAGGTGGCCACAGCTGTAATCCCAGTACTCCAGAGGCTGAGGCAAGAAGATCCATGTGAGTTCAAGGCCAGCCTGAACTGCATAGTGAGACCCTGCATCAAAAAACAAAACAAATATGTAAATTACAACATGTTAGAATTAGGGATTCCCACTTCCTTTTCTTGCAGGTTTCAAATTTCCAACCTGTTAAGTGAATTTGTGGACCAAATTTCAAAGGAACTTTTTATGTAGTCAGTTCTTGCATAAGTTCTTTGGTAAACAAACTCAGAAAATAAATTGCTAGCGATGTTTTAATATTTATCAAATAACTGACCATTTCCTAGAGAAAGATAAAACTTCTACAGCTTGTGCAAAGTTGTATGATAGGCCATAGTCTGCTTCCAAGGTTTGGGTTGGGTTCACAAGGGACTCAGAGCCAGACAGAATTGTCAGCTTTATTATAACTTAATCTGAGGGTGTGGGACAAGGATCACATCTAATGTTGTGTTCCTTATGCTCTGTTATATAGTATTATTCATGATTTAAACTGATCAACACAATTCGTAGCAATAGAACCTTGAAATGCATGTGCTAAATTTATGCTGAAAAGATTCAGTTCTCACGTTAGTAACGATTCAGGTTTTGTGTTTGTTTCCTAAACTAATACAGGGTTAGGATAAAATTAGAAAAAGAAATCTAATGGTTAAAGTGCCCATTTGTATTTTATTTTCTAGAATACTTCCTTCATAGTTATTTGTTTTAAAATATTTTTAAAAATCATTGCACTTTTGTCAGAAAAATAATAAATATATCTTATGAATGTTAAAAAAACATCCCTGTGAACTAAGTTGTGACACAGGGCTAGAGAGTTAAAATAACCCTGAGGTAGGACAATAAAAGTGTATTGCTGGCCTTGAAGCAGCTGAAAGCAAACTGTTTCTCCTGGGCCTTATGGATAGGAAAGGAGAAAAAGGCATTCGCGAAATCAACAGCTGCATACCAGCAATGTAATCTGCACAAGCAAGGAAACTACGTCTGGAAGAGCAACTGCAATCTGAGTTACTACTTGATTTCATTTACAGTAATCTACCATCATTTTCCAAGTCTCATCTGATTTTTGCACAATCCAAGTGGGATAATTAAATGGAGATGTGGTGGGGACCACACGCCTGCATCCTTCAAGTCCTTGATAGTGGCACTAATCTCTGGAATCTATCCAGGGATGCAAGACTGTTTGGGGTTTACTATTTTATCAGGCAAAGGCAACTCTAATGAGTTCCATTTGGCCTTTCCAATCATAATAGCCCTCACACTATAGGTTAAGGAGCCAATAGGAGGATTCTGTCAAATAGTAAGTATATTTATCTCTATTATGCATTCTGGAGCAGCAGAAATAATTACAAGATGGATTTGAGGATCCGCTGCACCCACTGTGAGTCAAAACTTTGCAAAAACTTTGTCGATCAGCTGACCTCCATAGGCCCCTACTCTTACTGGAGGGCCACAATGATGTTTTGGATCCCTTGGAATCAGCATTAGTTCAGAATCAGTGTCCAGTAGTCTCCTAAATGTCTGATCATTCCCCTTTCCCCACTTGGGCAAAAGGCCTAGGTACCTTTGGAGAATAATGGGAGAAATATTGACCACATAAATTTTTGGTGCATCAGGGTTCTTCCTGAAGGGGACTCAGCCTGTCTTTCTTTCAAGGGTTCTGGGTCTGTAAACTAGCTCAAATCTGAGAACTGGTTAAGGCCCATGATTCCTTATTACTACAATTTGAAGTAGGTTTCTGTTCATTTCCCCTTAAGTTTTTTTGATTATAAAAATCTAGTAAAATTTTTGTAGGTTTTCCATCTATTTAACTTTTAGGAACACTGTCGCTGATCAGCCAATGCCGTTGGTCTACTCATGTCAGACCATTCTGATCATTGTTCTGTTTCTGCTGACAATTAGATTGTGCACCCTGCCTTTTGATGATTAAGTGCTGCCACTTGAGATCTGCCACTCTGAGATTCAATCAAATCCATTGCCCCTAAGGTTTCCAATTGAATAATCATAGTCCCCACTATAAGGTCTGGCATAGAGAAGAGCAATGACAGGACTCTTCAAAGGATGTTGGTTCTCCTCATGAACTGTCTTCTTAAGATGATAGTAAAACATGCATTTTCTGGATCATCCCAGTGTGGCAGATTAGATTTGACATCCACAAATTAATTTAAGCATTCTCATTTCTCTAAGCCTCTGAATCCCTTCACATGAACCTTAAACCATAGAATATCAGGCATTTCTAACTCATTCAATGTGGGTCATCCTTTGATCCATATTTCTGCCAACCAGCCAGATAAACTATTAACACATTTCTTTACTCCACCAGATGCCACGAAAAATTCAGAATCCCTGCTTAACAGTCCCATATCAACAAACTCACCCTGACCCTGGTGTATGTATTTGTGACCATTATCCCACACCTATAAAATCCATTCTCACACTTACTAATTGGACCTCTGCTTATAAGAGTTAGAAAACTCAAGAAGTTGTTTACGAGAATACTGGACCTCCTCATGGGTCATATTATGTACCTCACTTTTAGGAGCCCTCTGTGATTTGAGCCTAGTTATAGGCCTAGAAGCAAAAGTGGGTGCTGAGGGTATGTCCTGAGGAGTGTCAGCATTACAATCCTTGGTCGACACAAGAATAGTTTCCTCAGGTGTACCAGAAGAATCCAGCACTCTGGGGGTGGGACCAGGGTTGCCTACAGCCTGGGTGGGGAAATCTCTTCCTCTGCCAAAATAATCTCTTTAGAGTCTAGGATCTCAAAACCCTGAGCTGCATCAGGATCCTCCCAGACATTCCAGGTTGCAATATCCCATTCTTTTCAAATCAGTGCCCTCACCTTTGCTTCAGATACCCTTCAGATACCAGGCTGAACATTAAACTTGTTTTATTTCAGGAAATCAAATTATGAGGGCCTGTGTTTGGGATTTTACAATCTTGGCCCTGTTGCTAAAAGAGAGGAAATTTTCTTTCAGTACACACATAAAAACTTTTAAAATTTTATGTGTGTGGAGCAGGGAATTTGAATCTTTGAGCTTTTTTTTATTATTATTTTGTCCTCACAGTTAGAAGACTTCAGATTTTCTAAGTTTTGAGCTCATTGTTTTTCTCAACTAGTTTGTCCAGACATGTTAAGACCAATCAGCCAGCATCATTACATTTCCCACTCTGCCAAAAATATTCAAAACTGTCATATATGGAGTTGCTAAAGTCTTTATATTTCACAAGCCATGAATTAGGATAATCAAGTGGATCTACACTGAGTATTACTTTAAGCAGTTCACAGCAAGGACTATTAGTTCCCCCACAGTATTAGAAAGAAAATCCATGGGATATTTAGGTCTCATCAAACTAGAGAGCTAAATCTAGGAACTCTTAAAGTCATTAAAGAATTTTATCTTTACAATTCTGTTTCTCTAGACCCACTCCTGTTACCAAATCTGGATCAGTCAGTGCTTACTAGAGAAACAGATTTAATACAAAATATAAAACTACACATATAAGAATTCACAAAATTGGCTTATAGTGCCCACCCACAGAGTCAGGTGTGGAAGAGTGCCAAAGTCTGTCTGCTCACTGGAGATCCAAAGATTGCAAAGGCCTGGAGCTCACTGTGGTGTCCACTAAGAGTCCATATCAGGATGCCAAAGGGTCCATGATGGAAATCTGAAGAGTGTGCACTGGAAGCCAGGAGACAATGTCCAAGGCGAAGTCAACGGCCAGAACTCCTCTGAAGAAACAAAAGCAAGTTTTCCTTCTTTGTTTCCCCTTTATACCATTCTGCCCAAATCTATGCTGACTCAATTTAGTTGAGCATTTCTTCCTCAACTTGACACAGTCAATTAACTATCACATCCTGTGTCTCTCTCTGTTACATAAATCTGAGAATCACTTTTCCAATTTTAAGGGCAAAAACCTTGCAGGAATTTTTATAAGAATTGTTTTTTCTACACAGCTATAGATCACATTGGAAAGCTCACTGTTTTAGTAAAATATTTTTCATTGAGTTTATTGGTACATTTTAGGTATACAGTACAGTTACAGTCATTGTTGGGATCTTGTACCATTACATAATATATCTTGGTTCTTATTTTTTCCCCATTCTCTTGTCCTACCTTCACCCCCTCCACCCTTCCCTATTTACAAAGACTTTGTTTCCATTTTTTCCTTTTCACATATTTTTTCTTTTCTCTTCTTTCCTTTCCCCTACCCTTCCCACTTCTCCCACTCCTTTAGGACTTTTCTTCCTATTTCACATTATCAATTATACATTTTGTTCCTTATTTACATTTTTTGTTTTTCACACCAGAGAAACTATTCAGTATTTACACATTTGTATCCTATTTATTTCATTCAAGAGTATGGCCTCAATGTGCATCCACCTAGCTATAAATGTCTCTAGTTTCTCATTCTTTATGGCTGAGTAGTTCTCCATTTTATAGAAAAAACACATCTTCTTTATCCAGTCTCCAGTTAATGGCCAATTGGACTTTTTCCAAGTTTTAGTGTGCTGCTATAAACGTGGGTGCACATATATCACTGCAGTATGATTGTTTTAATTCTTTTGGGAAGATACCCAGTAGAGGAATAGCTGGGTCAAATGGGAACTCCAATCTTAGATTTTTGAGGTTTCTCCATATTGATTTCCACAGTGGTTGCACCAGTCTGCACTCCCACCAATAATGGAGAGGGGTTCCTTTCTCCCCACAACCTCACCAGCATTTGTTGTTGGTTGATTTCTTGATAGCAGCCATTGTTTCTGGGGTGAAGTGGAATCTCAGTGTTGTTTTCATCTTCATCTCTCAAACGACTAGTGATGTTGAACATTTTTTCATCTATTTATTTGCTGGTTTTACTTCTTTGAGAAATGTTTGTTCATTTCAGATGTCCATTTTTGAATTGGGTCTTTATATTTGGTGAGTCTGATATTTTTGAATTTTTTATATATTCTAGATAGTAGTCCTTTGTCTGAGAAACAGCTGGTAAAAATTTTTTCCCACATTGTAGGTTGTCTCTTAGCTCTGTTGGTGGTTTCTCTTGCAGTGCAGAAGCTTTTTAATAAGATGAGATCCCAGTT
>NW_004624841.1:5515994-5555812 GCF_000247695.1 Heterocephalus glaber | reverse complement strand
TTTGAAAATAAAAAATAAAAATAAAGGGCTTCTTTAGGGTATGTCTCTGCTATCACAATAAACAGCATGGGCAGGAGTGTGAAAGTCTAAGTTGATTAGTCTCTCCAAGCCAGCAGCTGCCCCCTGAGATTCAGGCTGGTTTCTGGTTCCAAGGCCCAAGTTGAGTTCTCTGACCGCCTGCTGGGTTGAACTCTGAAAGATTCTACTGCAGGTTCCAGCTGCCCTTCCCCTGAAGATAGTCCAGGTTCTGATGGGAGGTGGTGATCCCTCCAACTTACCAACTATGGTGTTCTGTTGAGCCTTTATTGCAGAGATTTTCTTCACTTTTCCTGTGGGCTTCAATTTTCATCAAGGAGCCCTCTTTCTGTTGTTCCCTTCTGCTCTATCTTCTGGAGCTCAGAACAATGGCCTTTCTGACCCACTGCTCCTCTGTGGTGTCAGGTGCTGGCATGGCCCAGTGACCGGGGTTGGGGGGGTGGTCCCATGGGACCAGCCCCTCAGCTCCTCCATGCCCAAGGGGTGGTGCTCACTGTTTTAGGAAAATTTTTACATTTTATGATCATCTCATATTTCTTCTTGTATTTGGATCAGAGATTTTCTGTCTTGACAATTTTAATATTTGGGATCAGTAAAATTCATGCATTCATCCTATAACATGTAGCATGTTTATAATCACTCCTGAATTCATAGCATCCTTCCAATAAGGAAAAATATTATTTGCAGACTGTCATATGTTGTTTAGGGAGTAAAATTGTTCCTGGTAGGGAAACACTGACCTATCTCTTCTTTAACTTCACTTAAGAATGTTTCTTTTAGGTGTCAGTATACAGGATTTATTCTCACTAAATTTATCCCAAAGTATATAATTTTATCTGATAGCAGTATGAATGAAATTATTCTGTAATTTCAGATTATTCATTGGTAAGAGATATGATTACTCTTGATTTTTCAATATTGTGCTTGATCTTATGTCCTGCAATCTTGCTGAACTGTTTTCTTTGTTCTTGGAGTTTTGCTGTAGATTCCTTTGCATTTTCTACATCAAAAATTATGATTAGTTTTTAAAAATAGTTTTACTTCTTCTTTTCCTCATCTACACCCTTTTACTTGTGTATTTTTCTTTCTTGACTCTGCTAATGAAGCTTTCCAGTTCCACATTCTATTGAAAGGATAAGGACTGGAAATTCTGCCTCATTTTTAATTTTGCCCAGAAAGCATTCAGTCAGTCTATACTTTTTAGAAGACAGTCATCAGTTTGAAGAAGTTTCCTTCTACTTTGAGTTCTGGAAACAATTTTGTTTTTAATCATAAATGAATCTTGATTTTGTCCAATGCTTTTTCTACATATATCAGGATAATCATTTTTCTCTCTTTACTCTATTAATATGTGTCTTTTACCAATTGATTTTACTTTTTTTAAAAAAAAATTTTTTTTTTTTTGGTACTGGGAATCGAACTTGGGACCTTGTGCTTTCGAGGCAGGTGCCAGAACCACTGAGCTAAATCTCCGACCCCTTACCAATTGATTTTAAAAATTTTAAACCAAATTTGTTTGCATCCATGGTATATATAAAACTTGGTGATGGTACACAATCTTTTTACTTCACTCATTTTCTTAATTTTGTATTTTATATTTCATTGGTTTTCCCGTTACTCTTTATTATTTCCTGTATTTTCTTTGTATTTAGCTTGATTTTCATTTTTTGCAGTCTTTAGATGGAAGGTTAGGATATTGATTTGACATCTTCTTATCTTTTAATACAGTTATTTCTAACTCTAATTAATGTTTTAGCTACATAAGTTTCCTGTTATTTAAAAGTGGGTTTAATTTTCTAATACTTGTGAATTTCTCAGCATTCAGTTTACTTACAACTGAAATTCTGTTTGGAAGCTTGAACAAACAAGAACTGTGTTTCATCCAATGTGGCTCTTCCAAAACATGGTGAGTCCAATTTTATAATGTGTATGATTATATCTTCTAAGAATAAATTCTGTACCTCAGTGTTTTCTGGTCATAGATAGAACACCAACTTGACCATAAACATAAGAAGCATCTATTATATACCAGTCTCTTTGGTAGTCACAGTTCTTTGTTCATTACTTACTTGAAATATTCCACAGTAAGAGAAACAAGATTAAAAATTTTATATGCAAATGTAGCACCACAGAAAAAAAAATTTATCCAAAATTACTGATGTTATATCCTTTGTAAACTTGGTAGGAAATTCCCTACTTCTGGATGATAGAATGTAAAATTAATTACCCAATTACTGATTTAGAGAGTGCACAACTTTAATGTCTTAAAAGTAAGCTGATATGCAGTCTTGGAATAGACTTTTGGTTCAAAAAACATAAAGTTCAAATTTTCATGACTTCACATTCCCTTTCCCTCACTTGTTTTCTTTTTTCCTTCCTTTTTATCATCTGCTCTTTTGTGTTTGTCTCTATTTTCAGTCTTTGGGACTTATATTTGTTGTGCCTTTTCCTCCCCATGTCTTCAGTGTATCCATCTACCTTCATTTCTGTCTCTCAAATATTCTCCAAGGGCTCATGCCAAATTCATAATACTTTAAATTATCTGGGCAATAAAAAATCTTTAAGGAATTTGCTAGAGTCATATTTTTTATTCTACAAGTAAATAATGAAAATTACAATTCTTATTTTTGGATATTGAATGGCAGACATTCCTGAAGAATTTTCAGAATCCTAAGGGAAATGAGATGATTTAGAAGTAATGGCCATCCAATCACTGTAGAAGAACAGGGTACGCCACCACTGCATTGTTTCTGAAACTTCAGTTATTCCCCTAAAACCCACATTTTTTTTCCATTTCTTTCCAACTTAGAATATCATATAGATTATATTGTCTAATAATTTACATCAATGTATTTTAGGTAAGTTTACTCTGACAGTCTAATTTATTTTTATAGTTATTTTGTAGAAATGTATATCAATATATATTTATACATAAATATAATATTTTAATACTATATTTTTATATATCATATAATATATAATATGTGTATAAATATATATGTACTGTTCATTTGTGTGTATATATATGTTAATATGTCCTTGAAAAGATCATATGAATTTTTCCTGTATTACAAGTTGTTCTCATATAATGCCATGTAAACCAGTGTCCTAGAGCATGTAAAAACTTAATGGGCATGTAATAGATTTGAAGGAGAGAAACAAAGAAGTAATGAGGGAGACATAAGATGAAAATCTGACAGGTAAAATTATAGATGTTAAGCAATTTAGTTACTTCCTCTTTGAAAATCACAGATTAATGGTAAAGAGATGGAAGTTTATAAATTTTCAAGGTTTTTTTCAGATTTAAATGTGTATGTGTGTGTGTGTGTGTCTGTCTGTCTGTCTGTGTAGTTGCCTGATAAATTCTAATTGTAGAAATTTATCTTATGGTATATTGACACCTTGGACAAAGTTTTACATGTAAGAGGCTTAAGCACCAATAAGTGCAAATCAAAATAAACCAAAACAAACAGGATAAAAACTCAGCAGGAATAACCTAATTGCTCACCAACATCTATTTAATTATTAAATTATAAACCTGTGCAATGACATTTGATGTCAGTAGTTGGGGAAAAATGTGGTAGTTCAGAATAAGCTATCTTGATTTTCAAAAATAACATATAAAAATGGTGAAAAGAACAGTGGATATAGCACCCTTTATTTTTGTAGGAATGTACCTACCCACAAACTTACCTACATACATTTGTGTCTATGCTCAGAATATTTCCAAGGTTTACGTGATATCTATTCAAAGTGCCCGTTTCTGTGAGTCAGTTCTTTGAACAATACTCTTTTTTATATAACTTGTATTAACACATGGTTTTACACTTTCCTACAAACTCATTCAATACCAGAAAACAATGCAAAAGAAATCTACAATGTCTACAAAACTGTGAGATAAAGGGCAACAAAATATAGGATTCAATACTCTGCTGTTGAATACAACAGAGGTCTCTGGGGTAATCGTTCCATTTCTGTATCCTTGAACAGCCTGGCAAGTGATACATATTTTATGGAATATTTTCAAATTTTCTTATGGATTATTTCTAGTACAAATTTTGTCCTGTTAACTATATCTAACAGTAGTTGAACTTAAACTATGTAATTAATAGTATTTGATTCTTAATTTCCCAAAGAGCTGGCTCAAATTTCCATTGCATTGTGAATTTATGCATTTTTAAATTATTTTGAAACTGCAGATACTGTTTTATCTATTTGAAAGTTACATTTTTGGTATACATAACTTCATGATTGTTGTTTCATCTTGATTTTTCTTTTCTGAAAATATGCCTGCAGGATCTCTCTTTGTTATTAATTATTATAATAAATTGGTTAATATTTAGGTAGTTGATCTTTCACTTTATGTTCAGCATTTTTGTAAAATCATTCTCTTATACAAAACTATCATTTCACAATTTGTGTATGTTATTATTTTCACTTTGTGAGTCAGTTTAATTGTATCAAGCACTGTTTAAAAATAACATTTCTGCCATTTTGCTTCACTTTGTATTTAGTATAATTTCATTTAGTCTGCACTTTTCTGAACTATTATTAAGGAGAGAGCTCCTTTATTTCAGATAACAGAAAAGTACACATTATTTTTTTATTTTAATTTTAGTTAGTCCTAACCTATTAAGACGCTAAAAGAATTCATTGTTTTAATCTTTATGGCTTCTAATCTAGGCATGTCCCTGAGGAATGCAGTACATGGGTCTCTTGGTCCCTTCTACCACTCCCCGCTGGTCAAGTGAGAATCAATCTAACCTTTTCCCTCCAGAGAGCTACTGTCATTTCTTTTTGTTATTGTTCTCTTTGTTTTGTATTGTTTGAACAATACATCTCAATCACATTATTTATTCACCTTAGTTTCTCTGTGCTTTTATTTTCTGTCTAGAGTAACATTGGTAGGTGTTTTACAGATGATTCTTACTGAGAATATATTCATTTCATCCCATATTTAAGGTACATGCTACATGAAATTATAATTTCTGCAGTTCATTTCAGTAATCTAAAAATATTACTGTGCTGTCTTCTTATGTATATTTTTGCCATACTAAAAGGCCTGATTTCAATATTTTTCTTTTAATCATTACTTTTTCTAGCTGGAATCTGATGGAGCTTTCCCTTAGCCTTAATATTCTTACATTTACCATAGTACATCTGAGATTATATTCCTTATGTCTACCGAGTGCTAAACTTTCTTTTTGGGGATTGTAGGTGAGGTACAGAGGCATCAGCTAATCAGAATAAGCTATTAAATTCATCCATGAAAAAGGAGAAATTATATATTGTTCCAAGACAAATACGGACAAATTAGAGGACTTAAAAGAGATTTTTAGGAAGGGGGCATCAAAAGTGGTTCTGAAAAATTGAACTCACATAGTGAGAAAAATAGTGATCTTTTGCAATAGTTGTTAGAAATCAAATATCTCCCAATAGTAGAATGGAAAAAAATTGTGATCTGATCTTAGAAATCTTAGTTTAGGCGTAATCTACTGCTACATAAAATTACATAGTGCCCTATCATTGATAAATATCAAGCTTTCAAATTGTACATGGGTCTATTTTTATGCCTTTGCTACTGTTTTTTGAGTGAAATTTAGTGGTTTTTATTTTGTTAAGAATCATACAGTGCTATCAGTATTAATATTTTTCTCATTGGTAAAAATATCTGTCAAACTATTTAATAATTAGGTAATAAATGATCCACAGTAAAACATTTTTTATGTTTCATGTTGCTTTATTTATAAAACAAAAATTATTACTTGAGTTTCTCTGTACTTTAGTTTACTGACCCACTTTTTAAAAACCTACTTTTTAAATTTTTACTCTTTTGCATTTTTATTTCCTAAATGTCATTGTTAATCTTTGTAACTTTCATTTTCTTCAATTTCTAATTTTTTTACCCCAAAAGTTGACTTCCTGGTTCATGCTTTTAGCTATCTATAATACCAAAAGGATTCAAGCATATAACATTCTTTTTTTGAGTACAACCTTAACTGTCTCATACTTGTTCTTATGAATTGTCCCATTTATTGCACTTATATATAATTTACAATTTTTTATTTTTAGTTATCCTCTTGATCTTCATGTCAACTAGGAAAACAGTTCTGAATTTTCATGTTATTTTTTATCATATTTCTATTATTCATTCTATTTTAATTAGACAAATCTGAGAATGTGGTTAACATCATAAACAAATTTTGAAATTTATTAAGATTTACTGACTAGACAAATACAGAATTTAAAGAAACACATTTTCATGAATAAAGAAAACTTGTAGAAAGACTTGCTTTACCAAGGTATTTTCTATAAGTTAGATAGTTGATTATATTACTCAGATGCTCTGCTCATTTTTTTTAATTTGTTAAATTCCAAATGAATTTCAGAACTTGTATATGCTTATAATAAGATCATTTAAAATTTTGGTGATTATTACTAATGGTTTCTTTAAATCTCACTGTGCTATAGAACAAATTCTAACCAAAAACACATTCTCGACCACATAATCATTTTCTCTCTAGATGTAACTAAGGACTAATTGTCCCTAACACCAGATAAATGAATGATATTCAATGAAATTTTATATTTTAAAAAATGTCCTAATCTACTTCCATGTGTTAAGCAATATTTTGGCTGATCATTATATTTGTGGATGTCAAGCTAGGCTTGATAGTTCATTCCTGTTATGACAGCAGTTGGGAGTTGGGAGGCTGAAGCAGGAAGCTCACCATGAGTTCAAGGCTGGCCTGGGCTACATAATAAGGTCAAGGCCAGGCTGAACTTTGTAGAGATACCTTGTCTCAACAACCCCCACCAAAAATATATATATAGAGAGAGAGATATTTATGGATCTTTGTACCTTTTCCTTAGTAGGCTGTGACTGATACAGTGATACTTTGTAGTTGCATATTCCAAATGAAATATGCAGTATTTTATTTTGTTTTGTCACTGGAAATGTGTCTTTAACTTTTTATGAAGAATTTTACCCTGGTATATAACCAAAAAAATTTTAACTCTAAATTTATCTTAGTAAGCTCAGTCTGTAAACATTTAATTTTTTATGACTTTAACAAGATGTTTAATCTTGATTTAAAATTTGTCAAATGTGTAGACAAGAACAAGGAACTATAGAATGATTCCCTTTTTGAGGTGTGATCTTTTGTGAATATATGAGGTTTAATTAAAATTCAGTGAATGCTGGTGCTGAGCACCATCCAAAAAAAAGGCAAGTTGGCAAATATATTATGGAGTGTCCTCATCCACCTTATTGACTGGATCCATCACTGTGTGTCTTCTCAGTCTTCCTCAAAGTCAAAATGACCATAGAAGGTAAATGTTTTGAATGGATTCATGACATTGAGGCAGGGACTGCAGTGCAATTAAAGACACTCACAAAAGAGGTCTTCCAGAACTGCTTCAAAAAGTAACAAGAATGATGAGATAAGTGTATTTGAAGCAAGGGAAGTATTTTCAAGGGAGATTAGTGGAATTTTCTTTTACTGAAATAATTTTTGTAAAAATTATGGTGAATATCACCATATTTTGATCACATCAATGTTTATTTTTATTTCATATTTGAAACATTCTTTATGAGATAACAATTTACTTTTAAAATATCATCAGATACAGTTGAAAGCTCCATTTCTTCAAATATGGAAGATTCTAGGACCTAATGGGAATGAAATTTCAATAGTGCCAAACTAATACAAAGATTTTATCGGTGTTTATGCAAGTCTATGATTTCCTTGAAAGTTAATTGGATGCCTTATCACTCAGTGTATCCTAGAAAATCCAAACTTAAAATATTGCTAATATTTATCAATGAATACATAAGTCAATAGAGGTACTAAAAATAATTCAATCTGAATCATCCCTATTATTTGAGAAATGGGTCAAAAAACAAAATTCATCTTTCTATACAAAGTAAAGCATTTACAGTTCTCACTTGGAATATTGATTGCAGGTTTTTGCCAATTACAGAGCTATCAGGGAAAAAACAAGCATAAATGGTTGCTGTCAAGGTCCACAAAGGTTTGCAACATCTTGGCTGTTGGCAATGTACAAACAGCAAAATGTTTGCTTTTGACACAACATTGTGAGAGGAGATTTGCTAAATGGAATTGTTGATTCCCCTGAGCACAGGTGCATTTCACCAGGAGGTGACCTGTGCATTTAGAGATTGGTCTTCTGTGACCTCAGATGCTTTGCCAATCCCTGCTTAAGTGCTAGCAGGGGCAGGAGGCCTTTAAAAACCAAAAGTGTTATATACTTTTTTCTTTTTGGATTGGACATTTATCACAGCATCTGTTCCAGGAGCAACAAATGGTGACGCTTGTGCATTTTCATGATTCTTGGTTATTTCCAGATTCTCTTGCTGAATTTCTATTATCTCTCTCATCAGCAAGCAGATTTCCTTGGGTTATAATCTTTGTTGAGTGAGAAACATTCCTTATGCCCATTCACAAGATGCTTCCTTCAATAGCCACGTACCACTGAAGTCATTGGTTTATAGTCACAATTTGACTTTTCTCAAAGAGTATTTCATTTGAGTTTTAAATAGTCAGATGTATTCTTTGAATATTTAACATTTAAACAAAACTTGGAAACAAATGCTAGTTTTGAACTTGAATTATTTAATGGCATTCTTTAGATGAATTACTTGTTATTTTGAGGAATAAGGAATTTGCATGCATGTCTTCTTTCCAAAGTGTTTAATTCTGGGCATCTGAACAAAAGCTTCTAACCTGAGCAGGGAGAAAATGACTAGCTCTTCCTTTCACTCCAAGAATTTCTCCTTATTAACAAGGCTTAGTGTTTTAGAAATCATTTTAAATACATGAAAACAATATAACAAGAGCTCAGCACATTACATGAGTTAAAGGTCTATTATTTCTGAGTGGGATGGTTTAATGTAGCAAGATCTTTGGATATCACTTCTGATAGAGTATGAAAAATATATTATTCTTTGGTCTTAAAAATTAAAATAAATAATCCTTTGAGAACTTCAAACATGATTTTTCAAGGACCAAATGAAGAAATTGAGAGAATTTATCTGACTATAGAAAAAACAAACTATCATCCAGTGGAATACATCATTCCTACTAATGCTACAATAGCCTGGATGATCCAAGGAGATCTAGCATTCTGACACAAAGAAAGTGACATGAATTTTAAATTTTATTAATAAAACATATTTGGTTACATTAGGTATTATTTACTAGGTCAATAAATAAGTACTGATCATATTCAGGACACCAGGGAGAATGGTACAACAATCAATAACAGGCATTGGAGTTCGACTTTACTCTTAACAATATTATTAATCATTTGATTGATGAGTTTTTTTCATCTTAAAAATGAAATTAGTAGCTATTACCTTATGGTGCTTGGGACAAGATAAGAGATTAATCAACATTAATTTGCTTTGCCTTTTTTCCCTACTGTATGTTGTTTTTGATGCAAGGAAGTATAAAACATCTCCCCCCTTCATTGTCCATTTTATGTGACTATAAGATATTAAATCACAGTATAAATATAAACAAAATGTAACAAGTGAAACAGTACAATAAATAACTTATTAATAAAGAGTGTAATCAACAACTTAGAAGACAGTGCCTATGTTTAAGGCTTGTACAGGCACAATGTGAGTATTCATTGCTCAAATACTGAGAAAACACCAAATTCGGAGAGAGCAGGACATTTTGATGAGATATACAAACAGTATGAAATGTGATCATGAGATACCAGAAAAGTTTTTCTTTTCTATCAGGATAGTCATTGTCTTACTATGAACACATGCTCCTTACTCACCACTCCAAAGGGCCAATAACTCAATGGCAAGTTATTGGGGGCAAGGAGAGATATATTTCTAAAGCTAGCAAACCAAGGGAGATGGAGGCTTTCATTAAAAATGACCTCTTATCCAAGGGTTGCAAGCACAACCTATTCAGGGAATTGTGGGAAGGTATTTCAGATAGGTGGGCACAGTGTTCTCACAAAGCTTGGGTTGTCTGATTTTCTAATGCAAAGGTGGCTGTCACCAGATGCTCTGGGTTCTGATAAATTTAAAGAAAAGTTATTGATTAGAAAGTATTATTGAGAGCATATGTGGAGATCTTTTGACCCAGTGGTAATAGATATTAAGAAACAGCCCAAGAAGTGTAACACAGACAAATCTCTTACTTCAGAAGGAAGAGAAATGGGAGAAAGGACTTTAACTTAAGAAAAACAGAAGGGTACAGAGGACCAACAGAGATCACCCAGCCCATTGGAAAGGGAAGGGTCAAGTTTTGGGGGAGGGGGCTGCTGGGTCTGGTTGATCATTATCCCAGTTGAGGTTCTGCAAGGTGCCCCCTGAAAGTCCTTAATTGCTTGAGAAGGCAACCAAGTTCCCATGAAATGATTGTTCCTGCTAGGGTGAAATGGTGAGCTTAGCCCCTGTCAAGGAACAATTGCTTCCCAATAGAAGGGTGACTGCAGTGTGGGGTGATCTGTCTGTGAGGTGTTCCTGTCTCTGGAATCTATGCTAACTGAAAGTTTGAGGCAAAGGTAGGAGGCTGGTAGGCACTACTTGGGGCAGGGGATCTGGAATAAGATGAAGAAGGTAACAGTTGGGTATCCCTACAATTCTTAAAAATACCTTAGATACTCTTAGTTTGGTGGAGGATGAGATAGATTAGGCAAATTTAGGGCTAGTAAGCCAGTTTTTAGACAGCAAGTCCTCAAGCAATTTACATGGTAATGCAGAGATGAATATAAATCTGAACCAATGTTTCATAAAAGAGACAGATATAAAATGAAGACAGAGGTGCCAAACTTAACCTTGCTTTTAGCTACTTATTTGAGCATCTGCAAGCCAAGAGTCAGTGCTTATAGGCAAAAGCAGCTTTTTAAGTGTCTGACTGTCCCACTATGACAAATGTCCTTTTAATTCCTTTTCCAGGGAATCGTTAATTCTGGAGTTAATTATTAGGATACAAAAAGCTGGCTTTCCCTGTAGGACCACAGAAGTTAGAGAAAACTTTCCCCTAGAGGATAGGGAGAGATAATATTTGTTGAAGAACACTTTTTAACCCATTAAGTCGCTTCCATTAGCCATGGGACCTACAGCAGAGCTAGTAGAAGGCCAACAATAGATTGCCCACCTGTGTGATTTACAAAATTAGTGACTTTCTGAAAGTTAATTAAGAACAAGTGAAGCTGCAAAGTTTGTTTAGTTTTTTTCCCTCCCTTTGGTAATAAGAGAATTTATCTATTGAGTATTTCCTTTACCAAAAAAGGTAAAGACCACCTTCAAGCTAGCAAAATATCATACATTTTATTTTAATGAATAGTACAAACTATGCTACATATTAGTTAAAAACAACTGGATTGGGTTAAATTTTATTGACTCAAGTATATTTTGTGTATTTGTAGAATTACAGCTCTATAGAGCTTATGTTAGGAATGTGAAGACATTTTTCTATTATGTAACTTCCTAAACTTGCTCTGCAATTTTTATATCTTTTCTCAACTCTTGCAGTCCTTTCACTTTCTGGATGATCTATTGAAGTTTATCTTTAACGTTCATAATGAGTATTTCATTCCTTAATTTTGTTTTCAACTTCGAAAACATTTTTCCCTTTCTCCTTCCTTCCTTCCTTCCTTCCTTCCATCTCTCACTCCCTTTCTCTTTTTCACTTTTTTGAAATCTCTTTTTCCAAAACCTCCCTTGTTAGAGAAAGACTATTTCTCAAGTGGCTGGTGGAAACAGCACCTTGTGTTACTTATGTCAGTCACATTTTTAAGTTTTCCTCTGCATGCAAATTATCTCCTGCTTATTTTTATCTTTCTTAATGGTTTGGTACTTTGATATTTGTCCCTATCTTCCATGTTAAAGTGTTTCCTCATTTGTTGGATAATATTTGGTTATTGGAAGCTCTGTTACGTTTCAGATCTGTTTTAAGTACCTATAAGACTTATGGCCAAACCTAGGACTATTTGGTTCAAAATCTGAACCTTGTAATCACATGGTTGGTCTTTGGGCTGACCAGTTCCCTCACCAAGTTATCTAGGGGCTCAGCAGGAGTTACTGCAAAAGGATAAGATCAGTTATACCCCAAAGGCTTCTATATAACAAAGACAATTCTACCATTTGAGGAATTCTAAGGGTTAAATACTCTGTCACAGGATCCAGGGACAAAAGCTGAACACTTTACTTTTAAAAAGATACTGATTGTCCACCTGCTTTCCAAATTACAAAATTTTTGTTATTATTTTCTCCTCTCTTCTTTTGTTTTTTCCATCCTTTAGAATTTATGCCTTTGGAAAGAGTCACTTTTATTGTCAGATTTTTTTTCTGGAGAAAGCAAAATTAGATGCATGTATTTATTCTACTGTCCACATAACTTCAAGAATTATGATGAAATCTGAATGAGAAAGTTGAAAAATAGAAAATAAAGGCTGCTCTTACTTTTTTATGGATTAAGAACTTCAAATACCTTTTATTATTCTTATAGTAGTAGACATTAATAATTCAGTCCTTGAATTCAGTAATGAAGGAAGACAAGACTTTAAAATGAAGACAATTATGGAAGATGTGGATCCTTCTGATCCTCTTTGTAGTGGACATATCTACAAGTACCAGAAGATTCATACATGTATTGGTCAGAATTCCTGTTGCTTGTACAAAAGCCAAACACATGCATCTTCAAAGAGAAGAGGTTTAATTGTAGCTCTCTGGTTCAATGGTTTTAGTCCAAGGCCCCTGTTTCCAAGGCAGAAGCATCATGGTAGAAGATGGTAGAGCAAAGCTGATCACTTCATGTTGGCAGTGAAACAGAGCACAGAAGAAGAGCACCAAAGAAGAAACCAGGAACTAGATTTAGAGCTCAAGTTCATGATTCTTTTTTTTTTCTCATTAAGTTTATTGGTACATTTTAGGTATAAAATATAGTTACATTCAGCATAGGGATCTTGTACCACTATATGAGTACCTTGGTTCTTATTTTTTCCCCCTTTCCCTGCCCTCCCTTCACCTGCGTCACCTTTCCCTATTTGCAAAGATTTTGTTTCCATTTTTTTCCTTTTCTCATATTTTTTCTTTTCCCTTCCTTCCTTTCCCAAACCCCTCCTACTTCCTCTGCTCCTTTAGACTTTTTCTTCTTATTACACAATATCAATTATACATTTCTAAAATTACAATATCAAGATCTGGGAGACATTACCACAGATTTTACAGATTTTAAAAGGATACAGAAAGCATATTACAAAAATATTTTTTGAAATAAATTTGATAACTTCTAAGAAGTACCTTGGAAGACAAATTAATGGAACTAACTCTGTAGGAAATATAAAATTTGAATAGCATCTATTAAAGAAAGTATATTCCTAGCTTGAAAACTTACATTTCCATACATAAAAATAACTTGAAAGGATCTATGAACCTAAATAGGAAAGACTAAAACTATAAAACTTTAAGAAGAAATTATAAGGGAAAATGTTTATGAATTTAGGGTAGGCAAGAACTTCCTAGGATATAAAAAACATGATGTATAAAAGAAAGAAATTGATAAATGAGATTCCACCAAAATTTAGAACTTTAAATGACATTGTTAAGAAAATGAAAAGTAGTCCTTAGACCATATTTACAATGCATATAACCTATGAGCAGAATATATAAAGAACTCTTACGGCTCAGTAATAGACAACCCAATTAAAAAGTAGACAGAAGAAGGTGATAAATAGCCAGTACAGCACAAAGAAAGGTGTGCAATACTAGAATCAGAAAAATACTAATCAGTACAATAACGAGATTGTATTATACACTCATTAGGGAGATGAAGTTAAAAGTTTTTTAAAAACAAATGTCAGCTTAGGTGTGAACCAGGTAGAATTTTCTAACGCTGCTAATGTGAATATAAAATGGTAAAACCATTTTGAAAAACAATATAGAAATTTCTTATATTACTGTTAAGAACCAACAGTCCTGTTCTTAAGATTTTACTTGAGAGGAATGAAAACACATGTTCATGATAGATTTGTATATACAAGTTGACTATCCATTATCTGAAATTCTTGGGACCAGAGTGTTTCAGATTTTCATTTGAAATCCACTTGATCTGCAAAGAGGATAGCTGCTTCTGCTTTTTTTCGGGATCCTGTCACATGGAGTATTGTTTTCCACCCTTTAGCTTTCAGAGTATGAGTTTCTTTTTGATTTAAATGTGTTTCTTGTAAGGAACATAGTTATTGATCTTGCTTCTTGACCCATTCTGCCAGTCTATTTCTTTTGATTGGTGAGTTGAGACCATTAACATTGATAGTTATAATTCATACATATTGAGTTATCATTGTCATGACTTTTTCTTTTTGTTGGATTTTCCCCCTTTGGATTTAATTTCTTGTTGTGCCTGATGGATTCATTCTGCTGGGCTTCCTGGGGTTGTGATTCTCATTGCCTTTTCCTAGGATATTGTCTAAAATTTTTTGGAGTGCTGGTTTGGTATTCATGAATTTCCTAAGGTGCTCTTTGTCATGAAAGTATCTTATTTCTCCATCAATTTTGAAAGATAATTTTGCAGGGTACATCAATCTGGGCTGGAGGCTGTTTTCTTTTAGGGCTTGGAATACAGCACTCCAAGTTCTCCTTGCCTTGAGGGTTTGCATGGAGAAGTCTGCTCTGATTCTGATGGACTTTCCTTTGTATGTGACTTGTTACTTTTCTCTAACTGCTTGTAGAACTTTGTTTTTCTGTTGGGTTTCTGGAATCTTAACAATTATATTTCTATGTGTAGATTTTTTTTGATCAAGGCTAGTTGGAGTCCTATGTGCCTCACTTATCTGTATGTTAAGTTCATGGGAAGTTTTCTGCCATCACTTCTATGAACAGTTTTTTTACATCATCTGCACTCTCTCCTGCTTCTTCATTGACTCTGATCAGTCTTATGTTATTCTTTGCATCATCTAGCAGCTGCTGGATTGATTTCTCGTGGTTCCTTACAATTTTAAAGCACTTATTCTTTTCCTGGGCACTGATTCCAATCTTATCTTCTATATCTGACATTCTGTCCTCACATTATCTCATTCTGCTGTTTAGACTTTCAGTGGAATTTTTAATCTCCTGGAAATCTGTTTGCATCTGTTTTATGGATTGCATTTGTTTCCTATATTGGGATTCCATCATGTTCCTCAGCTCCTCTATTTTTTTTAATCTGTGTTCTTTCTAGATTTATTAATCATGTCTTGCACTATGAGCTCCATCTCTGCTTTTATCTGAGAAATTATTTCTGATTTCATTTTTTCCAGATCCTCTTTTGTTGCCAGTTCAGGGAGTCCAGGTGGTTGAGTATCAGAGTGTACAGTCTTGTTTCCCTTTGGGGTTGCTGTAGCTGATCTGCAAGTCTGGTTTTGAGACTTGTTTATGCATCTTCTCATTTTGACAGGGGGTGGGGGTGCTGCTTGCGCCAGAGAGGCTCACCTCCTGTGTGCTGGCGGGGGTCAAGGTAATGATTCTTTATCCACTCAGCCACACTCAGAAGTGTGTTTTCTTAATCCTTTAGGTGGCTCCTAAACCAATCAACTTGACAATTAAGCTCAGGTGTCACATTCACACCCTGGTTAACCTGATGCCCATAAACATCTCTTTAAGCCATACTTACTCTAGAAATAAAAACAGTAACTTGTTTATAATTCCACCTAACATGATACAATTATCCATAGTACAACCAAAAATATAACAATTCTCGCGCCAAAGTCTGAACAGTTCCAGCACTGATCAAAAGACCAAGTGCAAAGTCTCTTCTGTAAACCAAGGCAACTCTTAGCTGTGAGCCCCTAATTGAAAATCAAATTACACAATCCCAAGGTACAATGACATTGGCTAAACATTCTCATTCCAAAAAGGAAGAATAGGAGGGTGATAAAAAATAAGACCAAACCAAGACTAAAAACCAGCAGGGTAAACATTAAGTTTTTTAGCAATATGTCCACCAGCCAGGGCACACAGTAGTAAGACCCCCAAGTAGCTGAAGGGGTCTGTTTGGAGGTGAGGTCCCCAGGGTAAGGAAAGCACTTGGAGTTAAGAGCAGCAACAACCCTAAGAGAGCAGTGTATCTTTATTACTTGGTCCTTATTTTGACCATTATCAATCATTACAGTACCATGTCCTGGCATGACCATGTTGCATATGCATGATTACCTATGCTATCATTCTTACATAAGTGTGTCCCACTGTGCACATGTGCTAGACAGTGGGTCATGTCCTTACAGGGTCCTCAGGTGTCCCAAGCTTTGAATCAACTCAAAGTGGTTCCCCACAAAGACATGCGTTCCAGAGGATATAGGTAATCTGTTCTATATGGTATTGCCTATTTTAGCCCACTTAACCTTGCACTTGGATTGGCTCCACTCACTGCCAGTGGCATTCCTCAGCAGATATTTTGTATTCCTGCCATCTCTGACTCCCTTGGGTATCCACTCTTCCTTTTACTTCATTCACACAGCTTTAGGCAAATCCCTCTCATAGATATATTGCCTGGCCTCCCCAGTCTTGCTTTGAAATCTGTAGCTTTCATGGCCCCAGAACTCTAGCATTCTGCATGCCTGACAATGTCTAGGCTGCTGCCTGATGAACCAGTAGTCAGGCTTCCTTGGATCAGGGCAGTAGCAGTCTCTGAGTGCCTAGATGGCTGAACATGGTGAAATGAATCCCAGGGAACTAATTCCCCAGGCAACACAGAGGGAGTCTTCTGAAATTAAAACTTTGCACTTTTGCAGCCTAGAGCCTGTGATCGGTAGTCTTGCTAATTCCTGAGATGCCCCAAAGGCACCTTTCTTATTGTCTCAGTTCAAATTACATGATTTCTTTTTAATGACAGGAATCTCTTCAGTAGCTACACATCCTATAGCTTCAACTTTATATGTAGTTCTTCTCAGGCAAAAACAAAAGTGTTTTTAAAAATATTAAAGCTTTTTTTATGTCTCTGATTCTCACAATAAATCTGATTAACAGCCATCAGTGGTACTCATGCTACAGCCTAATGGTGGGCTGGAATGAAATTCTCTCTACCAGATGAATTAGCCTACCACCTTTAAATTTAGTCTCACACAAAATCTTAGAGCACGGGCAAAATGTAGACAAGTTCCTTTTGTTCGCCAGAGTACTATATCTGTATCTATATCTACATCTATATCTACATCTGTATCTATATCTATACCTATCTACCTATCTATCCCCAATCCAGTTTCTAAGAAACTCCTAATTTCCAACTGAAACGTTATGATCCTCGTCTTTACTGTCTATCTTCCTTTCAACATCTCAGACTTTTGAGCTCCAACTAGAATCACCCATCAGCTTCTGCTTGCAGCATTCAAGGCTTTTGCTGCATTCATATCTAGACTTTTCCAAACTCCTCCTACAAGCCAGTCCCAAGTGCTTCTAAACCACATAGTCAGGTAGAGTCATATGAGGGTTCCTCCTCTTAGCAGATTTAAGAGATGAATTCTACCAGTGTAAATTTTACAGGGTTTTTTTTTGAGGTAATAGAGGTTGTTTCTGAGAAAGGAAGTTAGCTGCTAAAGAGGTTAGAAGGTAGAATTTATCCTGTTGCTGTTTAAATAGTCCTCATCTCACTAGATTTTTTGGAAGGTTTTACCTAATATATTTTAAACATTTTTTGAAATAAATTTTAGAGTTTGGTTTTCTTTTATTTCATTAATTAAGCAACACATGATCTTTTAAAAGAATTTTATAACAGGAAAACAGAGCAATAATCTTAATACCTATAGATGATCACTTTTATGACAACAAATCCTCTTTAAGAGACATACATAAACATGCACATCCAAACGCACAACTGAACATTTACAATCACATACCCATATCCACATGTACACATTTATACTCATACACCATAACATACACATGCAATCACAAACTCATAAATGCACAATAAAGTACATATACATGCAGAATTATTTGTATGCACACGTGTGCTCATTTTTAGTGTGAGACCCTTCTGAGTTATTAGTAGGTAAAATCATTGTCAAAGGGAAGTATAGGGGAAAGATACAGCTTAAAAATGTCTACCATTATCTGTTTTCTGTAGTAAAACTGAATCTTCCTTCTCTATCAGAACCTCCCTTTGTTCTGCAAAGATACATTTCAATGAATCCTTTTATTATGCAAATGTAAAGAAAGGACTCTGCTCTCAAGGAAGACTGAAGAGCATAAAACTATAAGAATAGTATGCTTTTGAGTGAGAAATTGTATCCTGTTTATTAATTTAAATTGAATATACTTTCTAGCAGATGTGTGTCAAGTAAGATTATATTTTTAATATTTATCTCTTAAACTTAGATATAGATGTTCTCCTGCCTATTAATAATAGGAATTATTATTATCATTTGTTTCGAGGAATTATGTCCTTTTTTTTTAAAGTAGCTATAGAGTCAAGCTGGGTTTAAAGTATAAGAGAGAATGAATAGGCAGAGCTGATCTGTGCTTCATGCACTCCTTCAACAACTCACTTTTGAGGATCTTCTCTATATTGAAAGCATTGTTTCAAACTCTGACTTTAAAATGTGTAGACATGGTCTCTTAGTGTCTAGTTGGAAAATATTAGTAAATTATTTAATTATTCAAGGAGAATTTAATAAGTTCTTTACAATCTTAAAAAGCATTATTAGAAGACTTGTAACAGAGAAACAATCATTACACTGAAGAATTTAAAGAGGTCTTTAAAAAATTATTGCTTATGATTTGATATATAAATCAGTTTGATGGCAGAAATGTTAAGTGGCTTTTCAACCGCAGAAAACAAAAAGTGAAATGCTTAGTGTGGGCAGAGGAAAAAATAATTTAAGATGTTTAAAAGTGTTCTGTTGCAGCTAAGTTGCAGAGGAAGATGAATAGTGGTGTAAGTTAGAGTTAGTGATGTGGTTAGAATCTAGGCAAGAGATCTGATGGGATTATATGCAAACAGTATGCTAATTTTGAGATTTTTCTCCTTCCTAAAAGCAAGAAGGCTCTAGGGAAGACAAGAAAGATACAATAGGTTTTGAATTGTTTTTACATATTTTAAGCTTCAGTGTAGAGAATGGATTTGATTGGTAGTTAAGAGGTAGAGTCAGTGATGACTTTAGAATTTTGAAAACAGACTTAAGCAATTTAGTTAGAAGACAGTTTGAGTAGGATTTAATTTAAAGTTAAATCTGTAGTAGCACAACATATTTTACTAGAAGGTATATTTATTGAGAATGAGATGGAGCTGTTGCTGGAGATCATTGGAAAGGACAGTTTTTATTTTATATTAGTACATGTTTACCGTATATAAGGTTTACACTCCTTGTATGGAGTTTGCTCATGTACATAATATATCTGAATTCCTTTTTATGTCCCCTTTTCCTCCCTCTCTCTCTTGGTCCCCTCTCATTTGAGAAAAATCTATCTCCTTGCTTCCTGTTATCTATCTTTTATTTCACTCTTTGTAATTCAGGTTTCTCATGTGATAGTTAAGCTTCTGCATCTGATTTATTTCACTTAACATTATGGTCTCAAGGTGCATCCATTTTCCTACAAATGACTCAATTGTATCTTTCTTTATGCAGAGTAATATTCCATTGTGTGTAAATACATTTTCTTTATCCATTCATCTATTGATGGAGATATGGGCCACTTTCAATACTTAGCTATTATAAATTGTGCTGCTATACACATGGATATGCACTTATCATTGCAATATGCTGTCTTTAAATCCTTGTGGAATTTGTCTAGAAAGGGAACGATGGAATTTCTAGTTTATAGTTTATTTTTGAGAAAACCCCAAAAATGTCAGTCTCCTTTCTTTTCACTTTAACTTAATATTGACAGAATTTTATCATAGTTATAGAAAATGAATGAAAAGGAATATTGGGCATATATTTTAAGAGACTGGGTTGCAACACTGTAAAACCTGATTGAGTGAATGAGTGCCTAGTAACTGACCTAACCAATTCCATTTTATCTCCTCTGACTCCATTTTACCTCTATAACTTTTTTTCCTGAGTTCTCTGGAGTTGTTCTCTCCTGCAGTTACTTTGGATTCTAGGAATAAGAAGTCTGATTGATAAATATCTTTATGACCACATACTGAAAGTAATCCCCCCCAAAGGACTAGCGTAGTATAACAGATTTACTTTATGATAAGATCCTCCCCCTAAGCAGCAGCAATAAGCTCATGGTGACAAAAACCAAGACTGCTCTAAACTAAGCAAAAACAACCATTTCTCATGATGGAACTAGATTTCCCCACTACATGAGGATAAATTTCCCAGACCATCTCAAAAACTGTCCTGAGAAAATGATCAACCAGACCACAGCTGGACCAAAATTTCCTATTCTGCCAGTTATGCAAACCCCAGCTATATAAACCCTGGCCCTTGACTTTGTTTCCTTTTCTTTAAAATCCCAAAGTACTGTCAGAACTTTCAAGACAGATCTGGGTCATGAGATGGCCTTCTTGTTCTTTGCAGTGTGCCTGACCTGATTAAGGCTCCTTTCTTGCATTTCATCCCTGCTTATATTTTTGATTGACATATTGAAACAGGTGGCCCAGACTACTCTGTTGTAATCCCTGGAGTTTGAACCTTTACCCTTAAACTCTGGTAACATGAGAATCAAAAGTAAGAGAAAGAAATTTAAAAGTTTGATTTTGGACTTGCAGATTTTGATGTGCCTATAAGACATCCGAGCAAAGAAGTTAGATTGAAAATAACATAATCACTTAGAGTTTGATAGGTCTCCCACCACCTCAGCAGCTATTATGTATAGTAGCTGCCCTCTTCCTATGATGCCTTGCCCCTTCCCCTGTGTGACGTCATGCCAAGATGGTTGCTCCCACCAAAGAACAAACCCTTCTTCCCAGCATGCCCCTGTTCCCACCTAGAGAGTAACCTAATACTCGCTCACCTCCTACCACCTAGTGACATCACCGGCTCCTCCATTCCCTAGTCACTACCTCAGTCAACCCTGCCTCAGCCCCTACAAACCCCACCCCAGTCTCTATAAAAGACTCTCCCTGCCCCAGCCATATTGCTTTTGTCTCTCCTTTGTTCAGAGACAGCCCGGCAGATCTATTCCCCTAATAAAGGCTTGTTGTGGCCTGGTCTGGTCTTGGTCTTCGGCCCTTTTACCTGACAGAGTTCACTAGAAATACAAATTGGTGGTACCTGAATTCATAGAGCTGCCTTAGATGGGCTCATAAACCAACAAAGAAACTAAAGTGTAAATATTCTCATGACTAAATTCTGAGGACAAAGTTGTCTGGACTTCAGAAGAGAATGAGTAAGACTGAGAAGGTTCAGATAGGGAGATCAGAGAAAGTTAGAAAAATAGAAACTCATATAGTACATGAGAGAAGAATATTAAAAGATCAGCCAAAAATGCAAAATATAATTTTTTGGACCTGCTAAATATAATCAATTTTTAAATTTTTTTTATTTTAATGTATTACAAGTAGATACTAATAAAGAAAATAATAGAGCCAGTCTAAGAAAAAAAAATTTTGACAACAAAAAGTGTTAGAGAATAACCATGGTAAATACATTGTGTATCATGATCTTAAAAGTATGTATTTTCATTTGCTAATCTATCTCTCAGCTCATTTCCTATAATACTACACCTTTTTTGCACAAAACATTTTAAGTATTGACAAAGTATCTCACATTTTGTATTATTTTGAACAATTTAGTCCTATTTCACAATATTTACTATTATTTTTGGTTTTTATTTTCACTTTTAGTTTCTCATATCAGAAAGAAAATGTGATATTTACATGTGTGTCTGATTTATTTCACTTAAGAGTATGGTCCCTATGTACAGTTACCTAGAAATGACTCAAATTTATCTTTCTTTATGGCTGCGTAGTACTCTGTTGCACAAAACACACACACACACACACACACATCTTTTTATCCATTCGTTAGTTGTTGGGTATTTGGGTTGTTAACAAAACTTAGCTATTACAAACTGTGCCGCTATAAACATGGGTGTGCATATATCACTGTGGTATAATGCTTTTAATTCTTTTGGGAAGATACCCAGCAGGGGAATAGGTAAAATTAGACCTCTAATCCTAGTTTTTTGAGAAATCTCCACAATGATTTCCACAGTGGTTGCACCAGTCTACACTTCCACCAACAGTGAAGAAAGGTTCCTTTCTCCTCACATTCCCACCAACATTTGTTGTTGGTTGATTCCTTGATAATAACCATTCTTTCTGGAGTGAGACTGAATCTCAGCATTGTTTTAATTTGCATTTCTCCAATGACCAGAGATGTTGAATATTTTTTTCGTGTATTTATTTGCTGTTTCTACTTCTTCATCTGAGAAGTGTATTCATCTCAGATGCCCATTTTTGGATTGGGCCTTTAAATTTGGTAGGCTGATTTTTTTCAATTTTTTATATGTTCTAGATATTAGTCCTTTGTCTGAGGAACAGCTGGCTAAAATTTTTTCCCACTCTGTGGGTTTTCTATTCAGTCTGTTTGTGATTTCTTTTGCTGTGCAGAAGCTTTGGAATGATATGAGATTTCAGTTGTTGATTCTTTGTAGTATTCCCTGAGCAGTCTGTGTTTTGTTCATGAAGTCTTTGCCTGCTCCTATGTCCTCAAGCATTCTACCTATTCCCTGTTTAAATTCAGATAAAATGGGAAAATATCATGTCCATTAGTTTAAGTGACATGATTAACATTTATGACTTGGTTAGAGCAAAAGAGAAACTTGACATAAATCAAGTAGTAAGCAACCTATGAGATATGAAGAGTCTAAATATAGGTATCTCCTTTAAATATTTTTTATTTGAAGTCTAATGTTGCTTTGTCTTTTTTGTATTTTTGTTCATTTGTATCATGCCCTCTTTTAGAAATTTTTTCTTATGCTACTTTCCCTTGCTTTTTACTCTTTAACTATTCTACCTCGCATGATTAATAATGTCTAGAGCTATTTAAATTCTTTAGTTTCATTGTGGGAAACAGAAAAGTCTTGAAAACTTCTAAGTTAATTTCTCACTACTAATTCATGTTATTGGTAAGGGAGAGAGTGAGAGAGAGAGCCTGAGAGACAGAGACCGGAAGGGAGAGAGAGAGGAGAGAGGAGAGCACTAGAAATTGGTATTTGCAGTTGACATTTTTACAGGCATGAGTTTTGTGCTGTAACATTATATTTTGGCCATACAACTTAACTACTTACAAACAGTAAATTTATAACTTTCCATAAAAGAGTTTCTCAGGTTTTGTAATTTAAACTGGAAAAAACTCCAAATGTTAGTAGCATTGTGAAATGTTAAAGGGTAATCAAAGTTTCTCATTTTCCTCAACTTTTTCTATTTTCCAAATAAAGGAAATCCTACCTATGGGTCCATTAAAATAATTGAGCTGTAGAGGTACTGATGCATCATCCTGCAGAATCAATGAATGAAGCCTCCATCATCTTCTTTCCAAGTAGCTTAGATTTGTGTCTATGATATTTCAACTTCTTCATACCCATATGGGGTCCTCTTATTCTTCATATAATTTCTTTCTTTGCATTGAGTTTCAATGTTGGAATTTATCTACCATGTACCTAGAGAAGGAGAAAACAGGGACTCATGTAATTTGTTGAGTCTATCTGTCTCTGTGCTATGGTTAAGTCACAGACAAAGTGGAGGAAATTGGAAGCTTCTCTGGGCTGCCTCTTGTCTTAAATTTAGGCATCTTCTGGCTTACATATCATCCATTCTGTTCTTGATGATAATATTCAAAGGAGGCTAAGACCTATGACCTGAGAAT
Organism: Heterocephalus glaber; assembly: GCF_000247695.1. The sequence continues at coordinate 5,531,989 of NW_004624841.1, read as the reverse complement.
AGTATTTCTCTGCTTGACATCATAAATATACATTTCTTAACATGTTATTTGATGAATTTTATCTTTCTGTGAGTAGGACAAGTAAATTCTGTGTATGTAAGTCTCTTCAATAAGAAGGTGGAGATTGATGAGTACAACATCATAACAACTTATCTATTAAAAACAGTGGAAGCAGTAAGTATGGTTCCTAACACAGGGTGGTACTCAATAAATCCCAACTGATTCTACACTGGAAGTCTGCCAGTGTTAGAAGAAAGAATAGGAATGACTGATGAAATAATGAAAAATCTTAAATATGAGACTGAGAGGAGGAGACCAAAGAGTCTTGATTGTAAAAATCTTAGTACTTAACTGTGATTAATGAGAGGCCTGTAAGTTTTGAATTTCTTGCAAGATAACTCATTCTGAAGTATAAATCACAGGAAAATTAACTGAAAATTGGGAATGGTAGATTCCCTCTACCTGAAGTCTGATTTTTTTCCAATGTTCTCCATTGTGGTTAGTATATTTTTCTAAACTTTTTTGTTGCCTTGGGACAAAGAAAAATGACAGAGTTAAGATTAAAAAAGAGGACTGAAAAGATTATTTCCACTGAACTCTGAAAGAGTACTGTTGAGATTCACAACTCTGACTTAGAAACAATTGGCAAGAGTTTGAGGGGAACAGTGATTTTTCAACATAGCTTGGTATCTCTCACAGTGCATGGCAGCTAGAAAAGTCCTATGGATTCATGCCTGGTTCCTGGGATTAGACCATACTCCAATAAAATCATTGGGAATAACAATGCAGCTGTTTATCTGCCAACGCTATGGGACATAAAAGGCTTAAGGCATGCTCAGTGGTAGAGTCATCTGCTCTATAGGTGTCAAGAGATGCTGCATACAGCAGAAACCATGAGGCTCTCAGAAACAAGACTGGATTGCCTTTGGGCAAACATCAGGGGAAATTACCAATAGCGTGGGTGTTAGTGCAGCAACTTTTAATGGATATCAATGATATTGCTGCCACTTTAGGCACTGGTGAAAATTGATGGCAGTCATATGGCTGCCCCACGAGGCATAGCTCCAAGAATTCCACCATGATGTCAGAAAAACTAAAGAGTGAAAACTTGGGACAGAGTGTAAGGTATAGCAGTTTGCCACAGTCCACATTGCCCCATTCCTGCTGTCATGACTGTGTGATACATGCACAACAGCTACTACAACTTCCACCTTTTCAAATGCCCAGAAGATTTTCCTACTGATATTTTCCTCAGTTTTTCAGGCAGTGTTGTCTTGATAGAATCAGATCAGATTGATCAAATGGCTTTGAGGTATCACATTTATATGTGCCATCTCCCCCTAGGAGGCTGGTTAATTTCTGCTCCATCCTACAAAAGCATTTGCTTTTGAGAACAATAAGCACAGCTGGCTGTGTTAGTGTCCCACATAAATCAGAGTACATTTAAACTTCTGATAAAAGCTTCCAATAAATTTCTGTCTGCATCATAAAATGAAACTCACTTGGAAACATTTATTCTAATTGTCTGCTTTTGAGATTAATATTGGGGAAATGGATGTTTTTATATACATACAATTTAATTTTCTGTATATGAGAACAGGTATAGTGTTTTTAAGTATAATCTGATTTATGCTTTTTTGTAAGTCAATCTCCTGTGTAAGCTCCGCTTACACATAATTAAGATAAAGTCAAGAAGCTAGAGTCAGAAAGAATGATAAGACCTAAAAAAATAGAAAAACACCAATTTTACCATTAAAGTCTATTTAAATTAGGAAAAAATCAAGTTTCTTTCATATTACGCCACAGGGTTTTGTGAAGAAGAAAAGTAAAAGGGAATGACTCTCCTGAAATATTGTTTATATCTCTCATTCTCCAAACTAAAGTCCTAGAATGTGTGTATATATGTAATATATAATTATATATATTTATTATATCATATATAATTATATTACATTTAATCATATATATTTGTTATATACAATTTTATATTATTATATTTTATAATATATATTAGATTGATAAGAAGTCTAAGCAAAAGAATTGAGAATCTACCACTTAATTGAAATGATTGTATCCTTGCACCAACTTGTAGTTGAGCTTCTACATATTAAAGATGATGAATCAGCCAAGGAAAGATTCAAAGATTCAAATTCAAACTTCAAATTTTTTTTTGGATTTAGATTTTTTTAGACTTAGACTTTTTAAAAAATCTAAGAAATCTTGAGTTCCAAGAGAAGATCCAGAGTTCTCTGTATTCACATGAGGCAAGCCAATGAAGCTTCCCTTAATGAAAAATAAAGGCCACTAAGAGGTCAGGATGCTACCTGAAACACTGTAAGTACACAACCAAAAACTATCCTTGGTGGAAACTATGGCTGAATATATATAGCAAAATCCAAACCAAGAACAAATTAGGTAAGAAATACCATCTAGAATTGGTAAACAAAAAGGTCAGATCACTTTTTACATCAAATAAAAAATATTTGCAAAACAGCTTCTATTATAGTCACCTTTTCAGAGAACAAGACCAATCAATCATGTCACAGCAGAGAAAAGCTATGTTAACTGTAAGTTAAGGTAAGAAAACATCAAGCAAAATACAGATGTCTAACATGAGTTCCTGAATAGGGAGGGAGAACAGAAAAATAATTTCTGAATAAATACTGAATCTTTACAATTTTGATTGAAAGTATACACTTAAAAACCTAAGAAACTCAAAAAATATAAAGCACAAAGGAACTACACCAAGGTATTTCATAGCTGAACTGATAAAATTTAATGATAAAAGAGCTGAGATTTAGCTCAGTGGTGCTGCCGCCTGCCTTGCAAGTGCAAGGTCCTGAGTTCAATCCCTGGTACAAAAAAAAAAAAAAAATATCAATGAAGAGAAAATCTTCAAAATATACAAAGAATGACAATATAAAAATGACACATTACAGGCACACACGTGTAGTCCCAGTTACTCAGAAGCCTGAGGGAGGATTTAAAGTTCAAGGCCAGCCTCAGCAACTCATCCAGACACTCCTTCAACAGAAAGAAGAAAGAAGGAAAGAAAGAAAGAAAGAAAGAAAGAAAGAAAGAAAGAAAGAAGAAAGAGAGAGAGAAAGAAAGAAAGAAAGGAAGAAAGAAAGAGAGAGAGAAAGAAAGGAAGAAAGAAAGAAAGAAGAAAGAGAGAAAGAAAGAAAGAAAGAAAGAAAGGAAGGAAGGAAGGAAGGAAGAAAGAAAGAAAGAAAGAGAAAAAAGAAAGAAAGAACGAAAAGTCTGGGGGCCAGGGATTTAGCTCAGTGGTTCTGGTGCCTGCCTCAGAAGCACAAGGTCCCAAGTTTGATCCCCAGTACCAAAAAAAAAGAAAGAAAGAAAAGTCTGAGAATGAACTTCAGTGATAGAGTATCCCTAGTTTCATTTGTTAGATAAAACTGCTGCCACTAATAAAAAGAAAGTATGACTTTAGTAATAGCAGATAAAATAAATTTTAGAATAAATAATGGTACAAGTATTAAGATTGTATTATTAAAATCATACAAAGTAACTTGATCATAATAATTCTACATGTTTATGGAGTTATAGACCACATGAACAAAAAAATGACAAAAGTTCAAAGAAGGAGATTTCCACACTTTTCTTTTAGTAATTGATAGGGTCAGTATAAATATAGAAAATTGTGAAGGTCCCAACTAACCAATTTGATTTAATTTACACTTATTGAATATTCTACAGAACAACAGCAACATACAAACTTTTCTCAAATGCACATAGATAACTTACCAAGCTATACATTATAGTACTTGGGGCCTGAAAATGTAAAGCTACATTTAAAGGTGCTCAAGGTACACAATGTATGTAAAAGTATATCTTTTTTACTTACAGCTTTTTAAATATTTTTCCTCTGTCTCACTTATTATAAACCTTTTATAACAAACGTCTTTTAGCTGCTTTTTTTTTCTGTTCTCAGATTGTTAAATGTTAACATTTGACTGGTTGCCAACAGTAGTAACCTTGACTTTGTTATCAACAAAGTATAGAAAAGAGCAAGTTAACCCTAAAATTACAATTCAAGAATTTACAGTGCACATGCTGGGGATTTAGCTCAGTGGTTCGTCCACCTGCCTCGCAAGCGCAAGGTCTCAAGTTCCATGCCCAGTACCAAAAAAAAAAAAATTTACAATGCACAAGAAATGTTTTAAGCACACCAATTAAACATCAACTCAAATTGAAACAAATATATTTATCAATTAGCTAAAATTTGTAACTTGATTTTTCTTGTAAAATCTCTTGATGTCTGGTAGAGCACAGCTATAATTTTTCTGGCTTTGTTTTGAATTCCAGACCTTTGCAACAGCATTAGGCTGATAACATAGTGCTGGCCTTGGCTCATAAAGTCAGGAGTAATTTTTTTTTTTTTTTTGCTATTTCGTTTTATGCTCTTCAGAGCTTTTCTAGCTGTTTTTAATCTATCACTTACTTTTTCTTTTTAGTTTTTTTAATCTGAGTGCAAGCCCTGCTCAACCCTCTTTAACCTTTTTTAACTTTCTCTTATTATCAGGGGCTGACAAAAAGATAAATTGAGTGTTAATGATGAGCGTGTCAGCCTGGGACGTAGGATCAATTTTTGAAGGGCCTCAGTGAGCCACGACAGAAACTGTCAGATTTTTTTCATGGGTCTGAGTTATTTTTTTTCATCTTATCAAAGTTAACAGAATTTTGAGCTGACTTTTTAAAAAACCTTTTATGAGGCAGAGTCGTGGTCTTTGCTGCCTCTATCTGCCTGGCCAGCTGATAACCCCATTGTGGGTCTTCTGGGGGGCGGCCTGTGTTCCCACTGGGTTGGTGTTACCAGCACCATGAAATTTATCTGCTGTGCTCTGGACCACCATCCAAACTCTTTTCTTGTTCTTGGGGGGAAGGGTAGAAGTCAGTATCATATAAATATTGTGTCGTCAGATCATAGGACAGAGTTAAGTAATGAAATTCTTTGATGTAGGAGTCAGGGTCAGAGGAAAAAGAGCCAAGATGCTTTTCAATTTGAGAAAGATCTGTGAGTGAGGATGGGACATGGACTCTGATAATGCCTCCTCCCAGAGGGGGATGATTGTAGCCCAGTGGGGCCGGAAGGCTGGGATATTGGGTGGAGCCTGAGGTGGGGAAATGGGAGCCAAGGGCAGTTTTGGCTGTGGAGAATGTGAGCCGTGTGGGGAGGGACAGCGTGAGGGGGCAGCTGAGGAGGCGCCCTGGAGGGTACCAAGGACAATGAGGCAGAAGGGTTGTAAGGTGGGGGTGAAGGGTCGGCCCGGTCAAAGTTAGTCCTATCTGGTTCTGAGCTGAGATTGGAAGTGGGGGATGAAACCTCGTGAATGAGGAGAATTTGAGGGATGGAGCAGGACTGACAAAGAGAAGGGCGGGTGCAGAGGTAGATGAAAGCCTGAACATAGGGGACTTCAGATCATTTGCCGTTGCGATAACAGAAATGATGGAGGTCCTGAAGAACATTCGGGTGGAACATTTCATTTTCTGGCCTTTGGGACCCATTATAGTAGCCATGCTTGGTTGTCGTAAAAGATGAGCTGTTTGGGCTTAATGTTGCTAGCGAGCCCCAGAATTTTCAGGTTGGTTACCAGACATCCCAGAGGAGTTGAGCGTGGGAGTTTGGATTGAGTGGTTTCCATAGCGGGAGGAGGCCAGGTATGTAGGGTAACAGAAAAGCTCCTGGGAAGAAGGGCAAGAGGGAGGAGCATCCTCCTCCCCCTTGACAATCTCCAGAGAGAGACAGACCAAGAGGATCCGAGCCGATGGACGTCCCCCAGGGGCAGCGGTCCTGGCCACAGGCTGAGAAGAGTCCGTCTGACTTAGCGCTAAGATTGAGTGATAACACTGAGAAGCAGAGGACCCAAGAGAGAGGCTAATCTGAGTACTCACCCAGGAATTGAAGACCAGTGTGGATATTGAGAGCCAGCAATGGCAGGAGTGAAGGCCCCTGGTTGGGTGTTGGCTCAGCAGGGTCTGAGAAGGGCAGTCAGGAGGCCAATCAACCTCTGGCCAGCGGGGGATGGACTGTCACAAAGTCCTGAACACATTCCTCTCGGGTTTTAGCACCAACAATGAGAAATAAAGTGAGCCGAAACATGAACACTCAAAGCAGGACTTTTATTAAAGGACAGAGCTGCCGGGCTGTCTTGAACAACGACGAGAGAAGCAACTAGCAGTTGAAGGGGTGAGCTTTATAATGGCTGGGGGGAGTGTGGTGGAGGCAGATGATTGGCTATGACTTGGGGCAAGGCGGGAAAGCAGGTCTTTGTTCTCTCTAGAGTGACTCGTTTCCTAGAGGCAGGGGCTATTTTAGGATGCAGGGTTGTCAGGACCATTTTATCTAGCAGAGAACTTTATCAGTATGTTCTTTGAAAACTGTAGAATTAGATTAGAATTCAATAACAGAGTGATATTTGGATCAGTCAGTTATTTGTAAACAAAATAATACATTTTATTTTAAAAAGACCCAAGCTTACATAAAAATCAAATTGAAAATGTGGGGGGGAAACAGAGTACAGTGCTGGGGAGGTGTCTCAGTGGCAGAGAACTTGCCTAGAATATACAGGCCCTGGGTACAATCACCAGTATTTCAAAAAAGAAAGAATGAGACAAAGAGAGAAAGAAAAATATGTTACATCAACTCTGCTAGTAAAATGCATAAATACTACTAGAACACATAAAAAAATGTGAGTTCCTACCTAAAGAATCTAAGAAAAAAACAATAAAAAATCTGTTAAACAATAAAATAAAAATTAGGAAAAAAATTACTGAGATACAAACTATAAGTCAAGTCAATAAAATGAGACATATGTTTCTTGAAAATGCCAATAAAATTGATCAGTTCAAATCATAATAAGCCAGAAATAAATAATTAAGGTACAAATTAAATAACAGGATAAGTCTATATCAGTATAGATTCTTCAGATACTAAAAATGAGAAAAAATACTATAAAGAACTTTATACCAGTAAATTTCACATTTTAGATAAAACGGACAAATTCCTCAGGAAATACCTCAAGGAAAGTTATAAATTCCTTTCCTAGAAAAATCACATCAGATCTAAATGGCTTTTAATATTTAAATAATAGCAATCTTTTGCAAAATTCTCCAAAAAACTGAAAAAAAAATGTATATATATATATATATATATATATATATATATATATATGTATGTACTGGGGCTCGAACTCAGGACCTTGGGCTTGTGAGGCAGCATGATGTTGATGCCACTGAGTTACATCCCCGGCCCAATATTTTTAAATTTTTACATGAGACCAGAAATATAGTTATGAAATATGAAAATATTTTACCAAAAAAAAGCAAGTACAGACTGACATAGCACATTTACATAGATTAAAAATATTCCAAATGAAATGCATAGGTATATAAAGTAGGGTGGCACACAGATAGCAACTAAGACTTGTGTGTAGAATGCAAGAGTGATGTAGCATTCACAAATTACTCAATATAATTCTCCACATGATGAGTGCAATCAATCCAGAAAAAAATTGTACAAAACCCAGTACTGATTTCTGACACCTCTCAGAGAATGCACAAAAGCAAGGCATGGGAAATACTGCAAAGAATCAGCAACTGGGACATCATCTTATTACAAAGCTTTTGCACAGCAAAAGAAATCACAGACTGAAAAGAAAACCCACAAAATCAGAAAAAATTTTAGCCAGCTGTTCCTCAGACAAAGGACTAATATCTGGAACATATAAAGAACTGAAAAAAATCAGCCCACCCAACTTTAAAGACCCAATTCAAAAATGGGCATCTGAGATGAATACACTTCTCAGATGAAGAAGTAGAAACAGCAAATAAATACATGAAAAAATATTCAACATCTCTGGTCATTGGAGAGATGCAAATTAAAACAGTACTGAGATTCAGTCTCACTCCAGAAAGAATGGTTATTATCAAGGAATCAACCAACAACAAATGTTGGTGGGGATGTGAGGAAAAAAGAACCCTTTTCCACTGTTGGTGGAAGTGTAGACTGGTGCAACTGTTGTGGAAATCAGTGTGGAGATTCCTCAAAAAGCTAGGATTCGCAGTCCCATTTGACCCTGCTATTTCCTTTCTAGGTATCTTCCCCAAAGAATTAAAAGCATCCTACCGCAGTGATATATGTGCACCCATGTTCATAGCAGCACATTCACAGATGTCATGATTATCCATGTTGAAAATAAACAGAATAAAACAAAATTAATAGCTCCTACAACAGAATGAGTTTGGTAGAGGAGAAGGACATGAGATCACTATAAAAAATTAATTCCATTTCTGTACACAAGCAACCAATAACTGGAAATTGAAAACAAAAACGACACAATTTAAAAGAACATGAAAAAGAAGGAAATATTTAAGGATAAATCTGGCGAATGTTATACATGGATTACACACTCAAGTCTAAAATATATTGGAGTGATATATAAGACCTAAATATGTGTAAAAATAAGCTTATTCATAGGTCAAGAGGCTTCATATTTTCTGGTTCCTTTAACCTTTAGTCTATAGATTTAATGTAATTCTTACAAAATTTCAGCATGCTTTTTGGAGAAATTTCTAATCTTTAAGGTCTTGGCTTCCACTTTCTTCTCAACCAGATTCCAGACAGGTATAAAACATCACCAGGTCTGCTGGTACTTTTTGTATGGAGTAGAAATTCTACCTTCCTACATTTCATCATAACATTGCTATGACTTTCATATGGCACATTTACTTGAACTTGATATTCTTAAATTAAGTAGGTTCTAAAACTACTTACTCTTTTCTCAGACATGTGGTCAATATAAGTCATTGCAATGACCAAAAGAATGAATGTGAAATATAATTTTGACTCAAAACCTTTGTAATTGTATAGCCTTAAATATCCTTTTACATTTCTGACATGCAGTTTCATTATCTTTTCAACTTCTTCAAATAAAATTATTCATAGGATTACTATGATGAGATGAGCTTTATAAAATAAAAAATCATATATTAGGGCTAATGAGTCTATATCTTTTTTGTTCTTTTACAATCTTTAAATAATAGAGTGACAATTGCTGAGGTCAAAAGAGTAGTTTAATCCACATTGTCTTCATTCTCCAAACGATAAACTGAGAAAGAGTCATTGAAACATTTTATTTCTGCTTAATATGGCATCTGGCTTTCTACATTATTTCTCCTCTTCCTTGTCTTTCTTGAAATACTCTTAATATTTTAGACATTAGAAGCTTTTAGTCTTCATATATACCGTACTCAGAAGGCTACTGGGTTGAGATTAGGTAAAAATTTTTTCAGCCAAAATACCAGTATTTGCAAATGTCTCCCTCCAAAGAAAGCCAGATTATTCAAAGTGGAAAGATTCCTCTGACTTGAGGTTAAAATGAAAAGATAACTTTTAGCCAGCCAATTAATCGCCCATAGTTTCTTCTAGCCTATTATGCTCAAGTTACTACAAAAATTATTCTTATTTTTTGTGGCTTTGAAGCATAAAATGCAAAAGATACTCTGAGAAAGAACCAAAGTAAGTTGAGTCAAGATTACTCAGTTTTGACCTTAAAGTAGATGGTGAGCAAACAGATTCCTGAGTCCAGCATGTTCACTCTGTTGTGTGAGAAGATACAATGTGTTTGGTCACAAAGAATGTCTGACATCTGGAAAAGCACAAGAATACTTGAAATCTGGAAAGTACAGAGTGACAAATCTGAAAAGTACAATACCTGAAAACTGTGAAATATGTCTAAAATATTAGTATGATGGCAAGAAAAAGTGGTTAGCTAGTTAAACATTTCTTGTTAAAGGTTTATCGGAATGTAAGAAACTACAACTTTGGTTTATCTTGAAGTTCTTTTTCTTCAAACAGCAAAGTGATCTTTTGGAAAATGCTGATATTTGTATTGTGGAAAAAGTGATCAAATGAAGAAGGCAAATAAGACCCACTTGATCTGCAGCAAAACCTCTGAGTAATCCTGAAGTAAAAATGCATCTTGAATTATTTTTAATTTTAATTATTAACATTAGTTTTGACGGATACTGAGACATTATACATTTTTAAAAATATACATATTCATTTACAGTAGATATATGCTTTGAATTTAAGTTTAATGAATTTTTTTCTGCTGTTACACTAGAATAACAAAAATACCTAATTCCTTTCAAGTGATTTTGTCAAAGTTGAATATGAATCATAGTTACATAATTTAACTGAGTCTTTGCTATTACTGTGAGCCAGCAAACTCTAGATGAAAGCAGAAAAAATAAATAAGACATACACTGCCAAGTTCACAAATCTACAATTGAAAGACTGTCACATCTTTCCACTCTGCTCACTCTGTCAAGGGAGTTTTCCTATAAACTCAACGCATGTCACTTTACACAGACTACTGAAGATTCCTCTTTTGTACGGCAGCACAGGACTCCTAAATTCTTTGTGAATAATATTTTTAAAATGTTGTCTTATTGATAATGGACCTCTTCATATCTGCACATGACAAAACTTTGAACCAAAGTAATCTATAGTAAAGATTATGTTTATCTCAATTTAAGCAAAAATAACAAGAAACAAAAAATAAACCAAATATACAAGGTGTGACAAAAATACAATGAATCTTTTAACTTGAAAATAATTTTTACAGTAAAAGAGACATTGCTAAATTATTCCCAATTGCTTCAAATGCACTTGTCCCATCATTCTGAGCCTTCCTGAAACAATTCTGGAAGTCCTCCTTTGTGAGTGTCTTTTAGTTGCATTATAGTCGCTGTCTCCATATCCTAAATCCATTCAAAACATTTCCCTTAGTGGTCATTTTTACTTTGCAGAAGAGTGAAAAATATCATGGTGCCATATCTGGTGAATGAGGTGGATGAGGGAAACCACAATGTTTTTATGAGCCTGCCTTTCAAGCATCAAACTTCACTGTATTTTTAATCACAACTCTTAAAGATGTTCAAGAAAGAGAATTTCCAGAAGTGCCTAAGAATGTGACAAGAACAAGAGTTAAATATGTTAGGTGAGGAAGAAGATTTTGAGGGAAATTAATGGCTATGTGTCTTTTCTGTAAAAAAGTTTTATTTAAATATCCGCTATATGTTTTGATCACCCCTCTTACATGAAGTTTTGCTACTTCGCTCCAATTTGTAAAATATTTCACAACAAACAAGTTTAGAAAACACGAATAACCTTCACATGAAATGTTCATTCATTTACTTATACCTTGGCCACAAAAGGCAAAATGTGAACAAATGACTGACCCAGATTTACGTGATACATTAAAGAACTAAAATATAATTCCTGAGAATTGTTGCAAGATAATATCAAGAAATTTTTAAACATTTTTAATTAAACAAATAACCTAATTTTTGCCCAAAGCTCTAAATCGAAAAATGAGTGTACATGCTAAAAAGTTGGAGGGCAAATATCAACGACATGCAACAAATACAACAATACATAATGGAAAAGCATTGAAAGTAACTGTTTTTAGAAGTTGTGGGGTGTGAGTAGATGCATATCTGCCTATTGTTGATGGGAAATGTGCAGGCCCCATGGGAGAAATATCTTTCACTGGAGGATTCAAGCAGAAGGGAAGCACAAGATCCCATCATAGACATGGCAAACACTATACATGCAGCCTACATACAGAGGGGACAAGTTTCTTAACAGGCATATGAAATGAAGTAAGCTTCTAGGTGTCTAAATCCATGACAACAGTTTGTCTTGCTTTGGGAAACACAGACAGACAATATTTCCCAGACTTTCTTGCACTCAACAGTGACTCACAGAATGTGAACAGATGTGCTTTGTGACATTTTCAGACCAGGCCAAAAAGTTTTTCTGTGCATTCCTCTTCCTCTGGTTGAATGATGGGTCCAGAAAGCCTGGGTGTATTAGTCAGCTTTCCCACCACTGGGACAAAAATTTTCAATACTCACAACTTAAAGAAGGAGCAGTTCAGTTTGCTCATAGTTTTAGTGTTTCATTCCATGGTCAGCAGGCAACAAGGGAGAAGCCTCATGATGGAAAGCCTTGGTGGAAGAAAACTGCTTACCTCATAGGAAGCAGGGATGGAGCTACACCATCTAAAAGCATGCTCCCAGTAACACAATTCTTTCAACAAGGCCCTACTCCCTATTAGCTCATTTACCTATGAACTCATCAATAGATTAATCCACTGATGAGTATACACCCCCAAAATCCAACTGCCTCCCAAAAACCCAGTGTCCTCATCCATGAGAGTTGTACAAACCATCCTAGATCTAAACTATAACACTAGGAATCCATATGCTAGAAAAAACAAAGCTATACTCAGCATGGATTCTCAAATGACTATGTTGAAAACAGCTGACTTTCTGCTTTCATTGTCCCCCAAACTGGAAACACTGTACAATTTGATGTGAGCTACTAAAAAAAAATTCATTACATTGACAAGTGGTACATTTGGGTCTATATATTACTTTGGTCTCTCTTTGAGTAATTCATCTCCTACTACCACCTTGTGCAATGGCAAGACTAATGTTAAAGCCATGTGCAGAAAAAATTCACTGGAAAGTATGACAGTATTGAAAGTGTCACCTTTGCAAATTGGTCCAGTGTGCCAAGAAGAAAGTTGAATACCATCTAATTATATCTGAATAAGCTCCAAAAATACGTAAAACTTTGACTGTAGGAAAGCAATGAGGACATAAAATCAAGTGTCTTAACCCTTCATGTGAAATCTTACTAAAATTATCAAAGAGACAAGTATTAAGGTAGAGGACACAACATAACTGAAAATGGAAAAGAGTGACATCTACAGGGAAAATGCAGCTTTTAGATTAATTGAGGAAACTCCTCTGAACAAGTACAGTGATGTACTGTGAGAAAGGAGTGAAAAACAAGGCATATCCTGTAAAACTGAATTGATTTTTGTGGGCAGAGAAGCCAGAGAGAAATGAAGTCCTGTCACATGAAAACATATAGTCAATTTTCAGTGAAGAAAAATGGACTTACTATAATAGAAATGGAACAGGGGATGAGAACAATGATGATATGATGACAAGGGTAACAGTGACAATCCAGGAAGCCAGAAGAAAATATGAGAAAGCACCTGTGTTCCACTCTTGGAGAAAAGACATAAAGTAAAGTAGAAACATTAAAGAAAAAAAATATCATCAAGGAAATTTAAATTGCATCAAATTCAGAGTACTAAATTCATGATGTGGAGGGAAAATTTAAGATGTCCTGTAACCATGTAGAAGACAAATACAAAAATTTATAACAAATTCTAGACAAATTGATAGACATGGAAGACATAACGGAGACCTAGAAGGCAGACCTTTGTGTCTTCAAAGAGAAAAAAGAGCAATAAATACTGGAAGACAGTGACTCAACTCTGGTCTTCCTCTTAATGATTCACGACACCCCAACTGGTTGGCAATTTTGAGTAGTTTATTTATCCTCAATACCCTAATGTTATCATCTAAAGAGTTGATATAGGAGCATATATCTTTCATAGAACTGTTATGACTATTCAGTAAGATAATATATATGAAGTGATTTAAAATCCCAGGCTGTTAGTTCATGCTCAGTGCATGCTCAATATCATAAAATATTATAAAATGTAATATTTTAAATTAAAATATGCATCCAGGGAAAATTTCATTACCTAAATATCCCAATCAAATATTGAAGGAGGGCCGGGAGTGCAGCTTGCAGCATGGCCTCTGCCTGGCAAGCATGAATCCCTGAGTTCAATACCCATTACCAAAAAAAAAAAATTTGCAGGAATTATTGTTACAGATGGCAATAGTGATGAAATATCACTAACTGGACCCATCCCATTCAAATATATCAATATCAAGAAGCAAACTACATTTGAGATATCTGACACTAAGTCAATGGATAATAGAAATGGCTATCCTTTTAAATAGTAATCACTTTTTCTTCCAACCATGTCACAGCCCATGAACAGGTAATATCCACTTCCAGAAACTTCTCTACTCCCTGACTTAATTTTTTTGTTGCTAATATTTTACCAAATCTTAGCAAAATAAAAGAGTGATAGAAGGGGGCAAATACACAAGAACTATATCTGGCCACATATATCCATCTGCAAGATCACACACATGCACACAAACGCACCTGCACACACATTAAGCAGGACTGTGCTGGAAAGATGCATGTCTAGTTTTCAAGCCTGTGCAATTCCTCACTTCTTAAAATTGCAAGGAATAAAGAAGAGATTAAATCTCTTCTATTAGGGGCCTCATCTGCCAGATTTTCTCTGTACCATGTGTTATATCTCACTGCATGAGATACTGTTAACTTTTCTACAAAATCTTGCACAAGGTGTTCTGTCTTTGTGCATTAGTGTTTTAATAAGTCATGATGTGTATTTAAGGCATGAGTACAAAGGTATAACTCAGAGAACAGTAACTCAATACCAATTTTATTTTTTTAAATGTGTCTAATACACAGATTGTAGTAATTTGGTAAAATAAAAAATTCCAAGAAAAATTCATAATTGAGATTTAAGTAACTATCAAGATAAATTGTTAAATATATAGAAACTAATACTCTTTATGGGTAGTCCTGTAAATGATGAGTTAATTTCTGGGAGATGGGAAAGTTTAAATTAATGAATGATTCAGACAGTCTTCCATCCTTCGTTAGAAATGAATTAATTTCTTTAAAAAAATGAACGATCTTCTTCAGTTGTTAAATGTGTAAATTTCATTTCAAACATGCACAGCTCTCGATCTATTTAAAGACAGAATATGTCGATGATGAAATATAAATTGCAGGAACTAATCAAGTTTAGAAACCCTGAGCTCTTGGCCCTGGTTACTGCTGTGATGCTCAGGCATGAGCACGTGTCCCCTGATTATGAGAGACAAGAAGGAAGACACGGCACTTGGAGAAAATATTTCTCACATAAACAGGAGATGTGATTTTTGCTATGAATTATGGAAAGCAAGGTGACAATTTTGAATGATAATTTTAACAGAATACTCACTGTCTTAAATAGAATGTCATAATGTCTCATATTTGAAAGGCTTGATTACAAAACTGCAAAGAAGATGTCTTAATCTACTGTCTTTCACTTTTTAGAAAATGCACAGATTTTTATAATATAATATATATTCTGAAATTAAATATTTATTTCAGGGAAAAAGCAATGTTTTCTTAGTCTGTTTATTTGTGGGGGGTTTTTTTGCCCATTCTCTGTGATTTGTCAGCTTACTTGAATAAAAGAAAAATACACGTTAATGTTTTGGAAATGTTTTCTTAAGCGTTTTTTCATAGGTCTTCAAAGTCACACAAATTAGAAATAATCACAATGATAATAATAAAAGTAACAAATCTTTGTATTTATATTGAAGTGTATAATTAAAAACCTAGTTTTACAATTTTTATCACATTCAGCAATACTTAATTCTTAGGATAGTATCATAAGGAAATACTTACCTGATAACAATTAAGGAAACAGTCCACTGAGGTAGTTGTCATTGGAGAGAGCCAAAGCCAGGCAAAGAATCCCAGGATTTCTAATGCTCAGGACAGAGTTAAATTTCCACAATAGCAGTGCAATAACATTAAAATATCACTGGAAAGCACTAAAAGAAATTCAGTCAAAATAGATAAATTAACACGTTGCCTTTTATTCCCTGTCTGTCCTTCCATGTTTAGTCTCAAGTTTTAGAGAAAGACATGGGCATACATAGGCCACTTAACTATCTATAGGATCTCAGAATGCATAACTTCATAGTAACACTTTAAGAATACTACTTTATCAAAATCTGTAGGATCAGAGAATGGCCTTGTCTTATTCAACTGTACACTCTAATGAATAGTAGAACTAACATTGGAACCTAGGTGGACCTAGTTACTCTATATCATAAGTTCTAATAGCCCTCATTCAAAACAGCATAGAGGACACAAACTGAATCAGCCCGCTGCAGACAGGCAGGTCTGTGCATGCCCTACCGAGGTCCTGAGTCACATG